>JAVCKT010015381.1:0-10471 GCA_032273925.1 Rhynchotus rufescens
TAGGCCGTATCATCTGGCATGCTCATAAACACTTCAACACAGAGCCACATTACATGTGGACAGAACTAAACTGCAAAACTTTCACACAATGTGCTCCCAGCACAAGAGAGAAAATAATTTCCTCAGGAGCAACCAGATAGCTTCAATACATGACTTTTTGACAGCTAATCTAATGCGCAACATAAACAGCAGCCTTCTAGAGAACAGCACAGAAAAAAAAAAAGTCAATGATGAAAACAAAACCGTGTTTTGCTTGGACAAGGGAATCAGAGGGACAGAGTCAAAATGTTCAAATTTAAAACTCAGACATCTATCTTACGGAGGACTGAAGAGGAAAGCAACAGCCATAATTCACGAATACTGTATTTTTAACGTTAGTTTCCTTAGTAAAACCATCCGTCTGTGTGTAGAGGCGCCGAGGACAGGAGAGCTGCGTTGGCAACTTCGGCGAGAGGTCCTCGGGGAGGGCGCCTGTGCCCTCCTCTGACAATAGCAGTTGCTGAGGCGAGTTAGGCCTTTGACAGGGATAAAATGAAGTTCTTCTATTAGCACAAAAGAACTCGCATTGATTTTGGCCTCTTTCAGCTGATGTAAATAATCAAGTAACCTTAAATTTGACAAGGAATAATTGCTGCCTCGTCCCTTTCCCAGTGTACTTAGAAAGACATTTAAAATCACCTTGGGCAGCAGGGAAAGGAGAAAGGAAAGGGGAGTTAGGACACTTCTCCGTTCTTAAAACTCTATTCTACAATGTCACCACCTCCAAGCACACAATAAGCTTCCAGCAGAAAGCCAGGGGGAAAGTTTGGTGGTCTAAGCAGTAAATTAGAAATCCTACAATCTGACAGGGTCAACAAGAGCTTAATTGTGCTAGAAAAAAGAATTTATGAAGTTTCCCTTTGTCTGCGGACACGATCATTTAAAAAAAGGTGAGCTGTGAGCAGAGGAATCACTGATGCACGGCCCCTGTAAATTTATCTCGAGCTAAGCTTCCAGCCGGCTTCTCTAAGGTCTCACTGCAGTTCAGTTCTTGCAACTTTTTAGCGATATAGGCAGGAATTTTCTTTAACTTCTTGTCCTACACGCACAGGACTTTTTTCCACCAGTCACTTCTATTTCAGTCTGGCCTTGATAGTCCAGCAGTCTCCAGATAGTTCAGTTACGTTAAGGCAGCCCAAGCAGGCGACTTCATTAGCAAGAGTACATCACACACTTGTCTTGTTTCGAACAAAATCCTTAAGTTTTACCTAATGTTAAGCTAGTCTTTATACTTGTGTAGAATAGAGTTGAAACACTTTCTAATCTCTCTTCATAGGGACCAACACCTTCAGTTTCACAGGTGACTGTCTAAGCAGTAAGGTCCTGTGCTTTGCGGATTTCAATGAAATTCCTTTCACAATGGCAAGCTAGGTACTACCACATAGCAGTTGAGATAAAAGGCATGAAGGCAGAATGAGAAAACTTCTCAGGAGGAAAAAGAAAGGAACTATCAGCAACATACTTGTCCTATGAAACAAATCTACAGAAATTTGGGGATTTTGGATGATTTCATATTTACCTTAATTGATGCCTCTTAAAATTCTTTAAATAAAGTCCAAAAAACATGTTACAAAACTGCACTGATTTCAGAACAGCTGAAGTAATAATGAAAAGAATCTTCTAGTTGTCTTCAACTAATGTTTTCATCTCAGAAAAAAAAATTTAAGTGTGAAAGAAAGATAAGCAAGGAATTAATGGGAGAAATACAGAAGAGAAAAGGAGAGATGAGATGCAGGTAAAAAGGACACCTGCTTCTTTTTCATTCCTTGACTTGGCTTTCTTATATTGTGAAATCTTGTGAAGTTTTAGTCTCTAATCCACAATTCTTAGCTAGATAAAGGATAAGTAATATAGGTTTATTAAGGTTTATACCTTTCACAAATGCAATTTGGGTGGATGGATGGGCAACAAACCCAAACACTTAATTCCCAGACTTTTAAAAGCCAGGGGTGTTCAGTGTTTGTTGTGATATTCATTTCAATTATATTTTAATACTTGACTATTACCCAACATTTTACAATCAGAGCAGTAACAGGCTGCTGAAAGTCAATATCCACTGAACACACACAGCCCTTTGGTCTGTCCTCTTGTTTTTTTCAGGATGGAAAAGATGGTTATACCGATATGCAGCTGTCCTGCCACAATGGAAAGAAAACATCCAAACATCCCACCCCTGCTACATAAACCACCGTCAATGAACACCGCGTTTCCCTCGCCACCATCTGTTTGGGTGCTGCCCGGTGGAGAACAGCACTCAAGGGCACCTAGGTGAGCGTTTGGCCTCTCAAAAACACCACCCCCACTGAGACTGGTTTGTTTCCACCATGGCTCTGCACACAGCCACTTGCAAAAGAAACCAAAACCAAAATACACGACCTGATAGCACCAGAAGAAAAAAAAAAAGAAAAAAAAAAAAACCCAAATAGTCAAAAATGCGCAAAAATGCTTCTGTAGCTAAAGGAGTTGAACTTTTAAACTTTAAAACTACTTGGCCCCTATCAGGGATTATTGCTTTTGCTCGGTTTGAAAAACATTTTTCTCCTTTAGCATTTGAACTAGGACAATTGATATATGAGGCAGAAACTGATCTGCACTCAGCTGCACTATACACACTGCAATTCTGAAAAGAGCCAAAATAGTCGTTCAGGTGCAACAGAAACCAGTGGAAGTGGTACATAATCACAAAGAGCAGCAGTCACCAAAACATCTCTCACTGATCATCTCTACATTTTTTTCTTCTGTTTAATAACGTTAATGATCACTGCTGATTTTGTGCACCACATTTCTGTGTGGTCAAAATAGGTAGATTTAATGCAGCCCAAACTGGTCCTATTCAACACTAGCTAGACTTGCACCATAATTGTATTTTCAGTACACAACTCCCCAATGCTGTAAGTCAACCAAATTTTTAAATTATAAAATATTTTAAAATATAGGATGCTCCTAACTTAATATGCTTACATATTGTGCAAGCCAAAATGTAAGTTCTCAACTCATAAACTCAAATGTATTTGAGTTAATCACCTTTCGGCATAGACTACTTGACAATCCTTCCAGTTTGCCTTCTTGCATGACCTTAACTCCATTTTCATCCTGTGCCACTTATGTGGAACCATCACTTAAGTTAGGATCTTACATCAAGACAGAACCAGAACTGTTCTTTAAATCCCAGCTCTACCCATATAAATTGAGGAAGGGGGTCTTCACCTTCTCTTCCAGCATGTATTTTATTTAACAACTATTCCTCAATTTTTGGCAAATATACTTAGGCTTTAAAATAAATGAAACGAAAGAATATAAATTGAGCCTCTAACATTCCTTCCATCAGACTTTACCATCTTTATAACACTCTCCACAGCAACAGTTATTTTCAATATGAGAGACCATTTAAATTATTCATGTAGGGGTATCTGCACATATTAGACTAATGCCAGGCACACACTGGATCCTGGAAGATCAGAGTCTCTGGCTTCTTTAGATGGCATCACTGCCAAAAGTTTCCTCTAGATGATCTTTCATTCCTTGGGAACTTACCTAGAGCAACCTATATGCAAACATAGTTAAAGAATATGCTAGGGATGCTAATAACACTCCAGATTGTTATATACACCTAGAAATTATATCATACAATAGCAAAAACATTTGAAATCTGCATACCAAGTTTAAAATTTTTATCCATCTCTCATCTCCATGTGTGGGATGGTGTCACTGCACTTGTCTTAGGCGCTCATATCTTAGGTGCACTGCAAACAAATCAGCCTTTCTTGGACCCACTTTTAACCAAAATGCAGTTTCTCATTCCAAGATATGTAAAAATCTCCTTTCAAATGCTTGGACTGCCCAAACACAACCACTCTTAGCTCCAGTTCGCTTTCTCAGAAGGAAATTTCCCTTCCAAAACAGCCTCTCCCCCAGTCCCCTTCAGTGCCCCACAGAGCGGGCTGGGGACGCCTGCTCATTCACACTACCTGCCCACAGATGATGCGCTAATCCCAGGGGAGCAATGGAAAAGAAAAGGCTTTTCCCAGGGCTTGCTTGGGAGCAGCCCCCAACTTCTGTGTCTGAGGGAAAAAGAAGCTGCCAGATACACTGAAAGAGGGAAACTCCTCCTGGAAATCCCTGCAGATACTCTCCAGAGCAAAGAATGACTAGAAGAGAATGGAAAATATTAAACCCAATTTTAATTGAAAAGATTTTTTGTTTGTTTGTTTACTGTATTTAAGTATTTGCATTAGTCTATCAATATTACTTGGAATAAAAACAAGTAGAATGCCACACCAGATGCTACATCTGTTCTGCTTTTAAAATATTTGCGTCCCAACCTACTGAACACATGGACTTCCAAACCAAAAAATAACTGCATTTTGGGAAGGAAAAGGGTTTATACCTAATTTTAAAGTACAAAATACAGTCTAAGATCCACTATGCTATGCAGATAGCGGTATTGCAATTTATTTATTTACCAAAGATGGATTTTTAACAGTAATGCAGCATTTTGTGAACTGTCCTTCAGTCTTTCATCTACCTGTCTTACCTTTAGAACTAAAATTTGTGAGGCAGTATGTGTAAAATCTGGTACATCATAAATGAAAAAAGGGAAATATTTGACGAAAAGCACAAATATGATTTAATTTTGATGTACTTCAAAACATGCTCCAGTTCATGCCAGCAGTGGCCAAGGTTTTCACACTACTAGTCTACTAAGGGCATGGCAGGGCACGCAGCCCATGAAAACGGAGCCAAATTGAGAAGTGGGTGACTGAGAAAAGGGGCAGGAAAAGTGGTCTCCAGACAACAGGACGGGTATAGACAGAAGGACACGGAGCTGAAGAAGTGGCACCTATGAATTAGTTCACCTAATCTCAAAATCACTAATGAAATGAGAATCATCTGCTTCTCTCCCCGGTTTTCCTGTTAAGCCTTTATTTTAAAGTCCCGATTCCCCTGACATTTTATGCCGGGGAGGAGCTTCCCCCCACACAGCTGCTGCTGCCAGCAAAGCAATGCAGCAGGAGCGAGATCAGCTAAGAGCAAGGAAAAAGAAAAGGCAACTGAGCCCAAGCCAAGAGCCTCGTGCCACTGACAGCAACGCTATTGCTGGAAAATGTTGCTCCGCTTCTCCAGGAAAAGCGGCATCATCTGGTATTTGAAGGAGGGTTCTACTGGGAAAGCAAAGGCACGGAGTGGCAGAAGCCCAACGCTCAGCAAGCGAGGCTGTGATTCCAGTTGGAAAGAAACAAGCAATGCTGAAATGAGAGGAAAAAGTAGCTACACATGAAATCAATCTCCTGATTTCGGAAGAGTTTTAGAAAACTTGTGTGCAACCACAGTACTTGGCATTTTGTTGACCACTACAGATTTAAAACATAGAGCAGACTTATGCCTAGCAATCTGCTTCTCGCTGGTGTGGGAGCACACACAGAGCATGATGACAATTTAAATTAATCCAGAGGAAACCATTCCCATGTGATAGTGGTCTCCATTTGCTCTGCCCAATACAAAAGGCAGCTTGCCAAGAGTTTGTCATTTAATACGAGCTCTAGATGGATATTTCCCTCTGCAAAGAGCCAGGAGCGCACTTTGCATCCGGATGCTCTGAATCACCAAAGCTCCATTCATTCACAGCCCAGTGAGACCCCGGGCCCTTTCTGACAAATGTGGCCAAACTGCAGGATCTGGTGACGCAGAAGCAGCAGCAACGTCCAAGGCTCCCAGTTAAAACAAGGATGGTAAAAACTCATGGCTTGCCTCTGCCTAGGAGCCCAACAGATCCCGGCCCAACTCACTCATTCAGTATGGTGGTGTAAGTAAACACAGTTATTTAAAATAAAGCTGTATTGTTTGAGTATCTTTGCAAAAACAAAAGATTACTTTGGTAAAGCTGAATTAAAATGTGGGGAGCATAAGGATATCATCATCTCAGATTCTTCTTTCTTAACCTAAGCTATGCCTATAGCTTTTTCTTAACCTAAAATATGCCTGTATTTTAACTTTAACTTATATATATTTTTATATATTTACATACATACATATAAATTTAGTTTTGCCAAATTATCATTGCATATGACTCAAACTCAATTCTGAACTCTTCCATATTTTTTAACCATTATTTGAGCTACACGCTCCAGCCAGAGCTGCTGACAGGACACAGGGCACCGCAGGGCGCCGCGGGCACCTCCGGCACCGCCGCGCGCGGGCGGCAGGGCTACACGGGAAAGCCGCTGCCTCGCGCGCTGCCGCCTGAAGCGCCAGCAGAGCACTCCAGCAAATAAAACAGAGATGAGTGCAATGGGAATAGCACAGAAGCTGGTCAAAACAAATGAAGTAATGGAAAGGAAGAAACCCGAAAAAGGAAAAGAGAACTTTCCCCAGCACTTTTTTCCCCTTACTTCTTAGTCGATTAACATGGGTGGGAGAGAGATGAGGGGCAGAGGGGCATGAGACAAAGGCCTCATGAATTGCTACCTTGCAAACCGCAGTAAACTGAAATTATTGTGCTGGCGAGGCTATAAAAATGAGTTATCTAAATGGCTGAAAATATGCAGAAAAAGAGATGACTTTTTTTTTATTATTATTATACTTATTACTGGAAGATTTTGTTAGAGAGCCTGGTTAGAAGCAGTGAATCTTGTCAGTGCCGTTTGCCTACTGCCAAATTAACTAAGCACACATCAGCATTTGAAAGAGATATATATATATTAAAAGCACATCTACAGAAAGGGTTCACTGTAGCTAGATAAAATCAGCTATAAAATAATTATTACAGTCTACACACATTAGGCGTTTGTTGAAACGAGCAGTATCAACAAACGTCAGCAAGGCAGAGAAGAGGATCACACAAAACCCGCGCTCTTCTCTCTTCCTGTGGCAGGGGAGGGAACGATAAAGCAAAAATGCAACCGAGGTGTCAAGATCTAGAGCAGGAATGCAAGGCTTGCCAAACAGAGCTGGCGTTGAAGATGAGAAGGAAAAACAGGACTTTGAATGGTCCTAATGCATTTCCTATAAATGAGGAAAAACCAAATAGAAACGATTGCTCTTTCTCTCAGTGGAAATTCTGCACACGAGCTTAGGAATAGTATTAGAAGATCCGCCTTCAGAGGACAAAAAATATGAAAAAAAAGAAGCATGTTCTGCTGTAGCCAGTGATTTCACAGCACGCGTGGCTGTGTGAAGCACTGCTGCATCTCCCGAAGCCCACGAGCCACCTGAGCAGCGGCATTCGCCCCGCACTCGCAGCCAGCACGCGGGGAAGTGCAGGGGCACAGGGCTCCAGCCACTCACTTTGAATAGCCAGGTCTTACACATTTTGGAATACACATAAAAGTTTTCCATATTAAATGAGTAAGGAGAAAATGAGAAAAAAAAACATAAATGAGAAAAATTATTTTGTCCTCCCACTTTTTTTTAACAATTTATTTCCATTAAATTTAGACTCTCGCTTCACATTCTGCGAAGAGGAATGACTTCAGGGTGTCATGGCCTCGTATTCTGATAATATTCTTAATCCTTAGCTGTAATATTCTTCATCCTAAAAATGCCCCAAATGCCAGTATGAGGCTTCCAGACATGAAACACAGCCTCGACGCTGCATGTTCACCTTCCACGTTTTCTGATTAACGTCGTCTTTAATCGGTGGTTATGGACTTCACTGGAGGGCGCTCTTCATCCCCTCGCTGGTGTGCGTCCACGCGCGCTCTTCCCCCCCCCTCCACGTTCCCTCCCACGCCCCCGTTCCCTCCGCGACGGCTCCTCTCCCACCCGGGACACTCAGTGGAGCCACCACCCTTGGGCCCAGCAACCCGCAGAGCTCCGGACGCCTCGTACGGGAGTGGAGCGGGAAGTGCTGGGAAGTGCATTCCCGGCCATGCGCTCGCTGCCCCTGCTGTCTCCAGCAGCAGGAAGGTGCCGGCCGCACTCAACACCTTTTAAAGACACTAGGTTGGGAGCCCTGGCCCTGTCAAGGGTCACAAAGCAGGAGCCATGCCTACAGAGCTACCCTATTTTACCCTCCTACTTTCATATTGAAGTTTAAAAAGAATTTATGTATCTCACGCCTAGCTCTCTGCATACATCTCAAAACACACTGCCATGATACTTGGCTATTCCTTTTTCTTTTAATTCTCTGAATCACAAACTCTACTAGGCTGATAAGAGCCACAATCCTTTACTCCAGGCAATAAACAGTAACACAGAAATATGAAATAAGTTGTTGACAACTTCAGAATAAGCTGAAAGTTTAGTCTGGCTTTCTCTTCTTTTATCTGCAACATTCAGTACCTTCTAGTAGGCTGTCACTACTCAGAGGAGGGCAATATTCATATAAACTGGAAAATACATGGAATTAGTACCCTAGGGCGTCACAGAGTGGATCTGAGATGAGAGTCGGACCATGACAGCAGAACTACTGCCAACCTGCTGGCTGGGCACTGCCAAGCGCAGCCAGACACACTGTGCTCTCGTGTTAGCCCTCCGAAAAACAGCACTAACGCTGAGCACTACTGTCCTTGGGTGTATCATCTCTGCGGGTGCTGCATTTGGCCATTCATTTGACTAACTTCAGGCTGCTGCTTGATCTGAACATTGTTAGAGGCTACTCAGAGTCATCACTTCTGGACTTCCAGCGCTGCCTGGGTCGCCCTCCTTTCCCCTGTCTGCTCTCCAACAGACCTACTAGAGCACAGACTCTCACTGCACATAAGCAGCACCAAAATACAGACAAAACCCAGTCTCTGGGCAGCAGGCCGGGAAAGCAAGTTCTCAAATGCTGGGAACACACTCAGAGCAGTGCAGAGCTCTGCTCCTTGTTCTGTGCCAAACAGGCAAGCGCTGGGATGAGAGACTCACCACAGAAACTAAAGGTGACCCCCCTTTACTTACATTGTGATTGTAAAACAGCTCATGAAGCCCCAGTGCAGACTGGCATAACAGATACATTTTCCCTGTGTTTATCAAGCAGGATGTTTATCAAGCAGCTTGTGAACTTTTTCCATTATGAGGTGGGAAGGAGGAGAATTATTCACACATTTCATTCAGCTTTGTGATTAGAAATAGTGTCGTGCTGTTCACGGGTTGAATACCGACTTCTCCGAGGCATTATTTCAAAATACCTGCAGTATCCACACCTGTTGCAAAGTTCTGCAGTTTGGAGTTCACCCTGCTCTCCACAACAGAGGTTAATAATCTGCATTAACAAGATAGCTAGTGCACATCCCAAGAGACAAAACACTGGTATTACGCACATTGAGAGGCAGTAGTAAAAAATGAAGAATTTTGTAAAATTTAGGCGCGTACACCATGGAGTGACCCACCCCAGCGCTTCCCACACGTAGCAGCGCTCAGTTTCCAGAGCTGTCCCTGACGGCATTCTCACAAAGCATGGACAAGCCTCGCAGAGTAACACCCATCTTCTACACAAAGGGCATCAGCAGCAAGAAAAGCTATCTGATCTTTTCCAGCCACCCAGCCTAATAAGAATGTGCAAGTACGATCCTGCTGCATTTTGACATTAAGGTGAATAAGCTGCTTTTTGTGTCCCTGTACTTTGCTTTTATGTTCCTTCATTTCCCCTGCCATGAAGATTTTGCAGTATCTGTCTAACATGATACAAAACTGCCTGGAAATTGAGCTAGAAGGGCCAAAATTTGTTATCCAAACCAGCGCACAGCCGAAGCCCCAAGTGCTCAGCACATACCCAGCTGCGTGCCCCATAAATTCCTCTTGCAGAATCCAGCTAACCAGCGCTGGGAACGTTAGCCAAGTGACCCTTACTATTCACTTACTCAATTTGATAGCGCTTTGGGCTTTGCAACCGCAGCGATGAAGTTGCCTCCAGACTGCGCTTCAGGGCTGCAGACAACGGAGCACAAATTCAGCTTTCACAGAAGGAGAAAGTCACTGTGGTTGGAAGAAACCTCTGCGGTGCCTCTGCAGCTGAAAGCGGGTCCGACTTCAGAGCTGGGTGACAGTGCTGGCTCTACTGCCCAGCCAAGCATTTTTCTGTGTCCCACCATCTCCAACTTGTGGTTTATAATGTCTCGGAATGAGACAACTTCTCAAGATCATTTTGCATTCTGTATTTTACATAAAGACTCAGGGCATACCAAGGCACATTAACTCTGCTACACACTGAAATGACTTACGTAAAAAAATATGTTTACTATTTATTGTTATCTTCCCCTCTTTGCAATACATTCATGTGAATTACCGTAGAAATGTTTATTATAGAAAACACTGCACTTTAAGGATTATGAGCATGTACATGGAAGGAATTTGCAAATAAATGCCATGTAAAATGGCATTTGAAAGATGTGATCTTCTGCAAAGCAGCATCCTGCACAAGTCAATTAAAATAAAGTTCACAGAATCACAGAATATTCAAGGTTGGAAGGGACCTCTAGAGATCATCTAGTCCAACCTTCCTGCTCAAGCA
>JAVCKT010015382.1:0-17131 GCA_032273925.1 Rhynchotus rufescens
ATAAAATAAATAAATTAGAATTTATTGCTTTTTGAATGCAGCAATCAATGCTGTCTGCCTAATGCTACTAAAGACTTCCCTATAAATTGCTAATTACTAAAGCAAAGATTTATCTCATTCTAGTGGATATTTTCAGAGTTTCAATAATGGTGAAAAATATATTGCAGTATATTTCAGGAGCTTTTGAGGGCTTTTTGTTTGTTTCTTTGTTTAGGGGGAAGAGATGACTTGCGTAAGTGGGTCAGATAGTGAACAGTGGTTTGGCTCAACACATTAGATGTTTTTAAGCAGTAGGTGCTTAATGTTGCAGGCAGCGTGTAGTGACACCAGTGGTAGTGCCTAGGGAAACTGTTGCCTTTGGAGAAAGCAGAGGTTGCAGTGTGCCCCTCACTGTGCCTCCGCGTGCTCTTCCCCATGTGTGAAGTCACTTATTTCAGATACCCAGCCCTCCTCCTTCTCTCATGGTGAGAAAAACTGTGACCGGAGCAAGCCACAGCCTAGAAGGCCACTTGTCTTTGCCTGCACTGAGGTCTGTCACTCCTCAGAGTTCAGATTTGTTCTAGATTTCATGTGGATTGTTTATTTTCTTGGAGCAAGAAATTTGTCTCATGTACATGAAAATCTGCTCACCTACCATTAAGCTGAATAAAACTGCCTATTCAGTACTACGGTCAGCAGTTTGCTTATACTTTTATGCATGTATTTCTGTGATTTGTTTCTTTTAAGGACTCTGCTCCCCACCGTTCAGTTCCCACCTCATCAGCAAGTGAGATTGCATCATTTGCCTTCCCCATCCTTCAGTCTTGTCCTGAAACTCTGAACAGCTTTGTCCTGTTGACAGACTCCCTCTGTCCCAAGTCCAAGAACAAAGACAATACTTTCATTTTTCCTACCTAACTGGTGTGTTGTTTATAATTTTTTTTTCTTCCTATTGGTAGCTTTGTTACATGCACTTCAGAATACACTGATTTTCTGAAAAGCAGTAAGGCAAATCTACTTTTGTGTCTCTAGCATAGGATTTAAAAATCATAATGAGATACTGCAATATCATTCTCAAAGGGAGAGTTTTTGGTACCACCATCCCAACTAGCTTGCCTTTAATGCACCTATAGCCAGAGCAGTAGTAGAGACCAATTCATCCCTGGGACTGACCATGACCTAAACAGGTTCCTTTAGGAGAAATCATGAAATAACATCTCAGCAACCTCCAGAGCTGGAGGAAAAAGGCTCGTCAGGAGGGCGCTAAGCAGCCCTTGCTCTGTCACCTGCTCATTATCTCGCCGGGCCCAAGAGAGCCTGTAAATGCTGAGGAGGTGGCAGTGCCTGTCCTGCCCATGCTCCTGCCGTGGCTCTTACCTTTGCTGTGGCACAAATAAAGATCAATTAGCTCAGAGATACAGGCTGAAAGGGAATGGGAATCTGTGGCCTTGTGGGACAGCACCCACTAGGGAGCGACTAGAACTCTTCTAAATCCTATTTATGTACTTTACTCAGCAAATGCTTTAGGAACAGAATGGGGAATCTGATTTTTTGTTGTTGTTATTGTTTTATTGAATATTTCAAATTTTCATTTCACAATTAAAGTCTTATCCACTAGTCCTCGAGTGATGGATTTCCTTCACTGGAAACATTATTCAGTTCTGTCGGAAGAGGCAGAAAAGCCCTGATAGAAGGGGAGGGTGCCTCACCTCACCCCTGAGGGGTTAATGTCACCATTAGCAGCTGGAATGGTTGCGAATACAAATTTGAAAATGGACATTTCTTCACAGGTCAACACCCAGAAGACAAAGTATAAAATGGTGGAGGGGGGTCCTTTCTCTTCCCTCCCCATAGGAGGCGGTCACATTCCTTCCCGGTGTTCCACAGGTGTGCGTGTCCAGGCCCTGTGGCACCACGTGCCCTCGCTGTGCCTGCCCGCACCAGGCCCAGGCCGACCTGGAGCCATCAGCCTGAGCTACCCGGGGTGCCCTGTCTCCAGTCCTCTTCCAGCAGGGACCTCAGGCTCCCGCTACGGCTTCTTTCCAGCTGATCTCCTGCTGCTCGTGGCAGGACCCTGCCCCAGACCATCATTTTGCCATGTCTGGGGTCCGTGCGAGACCCCAGGCGCGGTGCCTGGCCTGCCCGCTCAGCGCTGCAGGTGCAAGCAAGGCCACGCGGCATCCTCGGCCCCCGACGTCCCTCCATCAGCCCTTTCCTGAAGATGCCGGGCGTGCTGTTACTGTTGCCCTATGGAGACAGTAGCCCTGGCTGAGGGGATGCCGTGAGCTTGTGCAGACCCCCAGTTCCCTGGGCTGGGGAGGGACCACCAAAGCAGAGCGTGCGGCAAGGATCCGAGTCGGCAGGCAGCGGTGTTATTTGTATGCCAGGCCTCACTCCAAACATTACATACGAGTTTCACCTAATTGCAGTTTAATTAATAACAGACCTTGGAGCAAAGACCAGGAAGAGGTTTCTGTAAAGCTGAATCCCTTTTATGTCACTGCCAGCTCCTGAAATCCAGTTAATGAGCAGAGGTCCTTAGCTCCAGTGGGAGAGCCTCGCTGGGGAGGTGATGAGCACGGGTTGGGATATACCCCAGGTGAGGGGACACGGAATAAGCACTGGATGAGATGTCCTTCGTGTGAGGGGAACCTCGCGGGGGCTCTTTGAGCGACAGCAGCTCCATACAGGAGCGTCCTGCCCTCCGTCATTAGCAGTCCGTGAGGCTCTCCCGGAGCTACTCGCCATGCAGCTGCGCCCGCAGGACTGTTGGCTGCGAGAAGGCAGTTGTATTTTTAGCAGTACTAACAAAAACCCAACAAGGCGCTCGCTCCCAGGGAGGCAGGAGCCCAGCCAGCAGCGCCAGGGTGCTCGGCCCCACCACAGTGAGGGGCCCCACAGCGCCCGCAAAGGCCCAGCCGTGCACCCCGCGGTGCTGCCAAGGGAAGGTGCTGGCGGGTTGCGTGGCGGGCCCGGCAGCTGCTTTCCCTCCAGTGCCTGCATTAAGGGCCTCTCCCTTCTCCAGATCGATCCCAGGTTCATATTAACTGTCATTGGGTTGCTACATTGCTTACCTCCCAAGGTGCTTACCTCCTAATGAAAGGTTTGCTCTAAGGAACTCCTGCAATCCTCTATTTAACAAAGAAAAAAAAAAGAAAGAAAGAAAAAAATGAAAAGAAAAAGAAAACGAAAAGAAAACGTAGCCTGAAGACAAGCGAACACTTCAGTTATTGTCATCGGAACTCTTTTCAAAAATGCAGTAAATACCGCTTCGTCTTCAAATGCCCTCTTTTATTCTCATTCAGGAATGTCTAGATTTGATACCAGCCCAGCATTTGAGGATTTCATTTTATCTGAAGGAAAAAAAAAAAAGAAAAAAGGCAAAGCAAAAAAAATGGTACTTCTTACTCCTGTAATTATGATTTTGTTTTTTGAAGTTTAGTAATGAATTTGTGCTATTGTAGTGCAATTGCCTGAAGTAAAATCGTATTACCTGTATTTCTTTTTTATTTTTTGCCTCCAAGAATTGCTAAAACAATAAAAACCCACACCTGTATGTGCAATTTGCTCACTCACCACTTTTAAGCCTCAGTAGAAACTGCCTATGTTGTGCAATAGTCAGCATTTTCCTTATATTTTTGTGCATACAATTTGTCACCAGTTTGTCCCTCTTTAGGCAATGATTTCTATTCCAGTTGCAATGATCACAAAAAAAAAAAAAAAAAAAAAAAAAAAGTGTTTTCCTTCATGATGCTCTTCATGTAAAAGGCAGAAGAAGGTGCGGGGGTAGAGGTATTATATGGTGGCATTTCAGCCGCAGGTAATATGAAGTTTGGACATAACGTTCTATAGCCAATAATATTTCCTATGCGCAGAAAAATCAACCAGACTTTTCCAAGAGGAAAGATTTTAATATTTAAGAAGGTATCAGTAAAATAGCATACAAATATACGAATAATAAAATTATTCCAAACTGGGAAAAATTATAGAGGTGATTTATCTAGCGTCTAGTGACTTTTGCTGGGTGATACTTTTGGAGTTGTCCCTAGCCCTTTCCTGTGACCATCCTCATGGATATATCCTCAATTTTATCCCCCTATAATCCTCATGTAGCTCACAGACTAAGTAACTCAAAGGACTAAAATATCAAGATAAAGAGAAAAGTTAAACTGAGTGCTTATCTTTGCTCTCCTCTCCACTGAACCCCTTTTCCAGATAGTGGATACTGTCAGCAACACTATTTAAAATCAGTTTTGGCCAATATATGCTGATTATTTGGGGATAGACTTCTGATTTCTTTACCATCTAAGGTGAGATAGATTTTGTTGTGGCCAAAAAAAAAAAAAAAAAAAGGGTAATTTGAGGTTTTTTTTTTTCTTTAATGATCTCTTACCTTAAGCAGAGATTTTCTATTTCACTAAACTGTTTGCTCACAGACCATTTTGGAGAAGGAATAAAGGGTGTGCTGTTGTGACAAAGTAAGTAACTTCAGTAAGCTAATTATTTGCCATAAGCAGCTGCATTTTTAGAAATGAAGAGAATGATATTAGATCCGAGATTCCAGTTTCTGGAACAGGGATCAGAGATGATTAATATAAGCAGAGAAGCAAAAATTGGTCCCTGTAATGTAAAGCAATAAACAAACAAGCTGTTCCTTGTTTGCGTGTTATTTTTCAAGCTTTTACTACTCTTCAAACTGGCATATCTCTTGCATTCATTTCTCTTCTCCATTTTTTTTTGCTCCTGTTAGCACATTCTAGGATTGTAATTCTTTCCCATGATATATATTTAAAACCTGTTCATTTTTTATTCATTCTTTAAGATTGGATTGGTACATTGTAGGCAATGTACTCTGTCAACCTTATACAAGATACAGAAACAGTTGCCAGTGATAAATCTTGCATGTACTTCAAAATTAAATACAGTGCTTATAGCTAATTTTAGGCTGCCCTACAGCATTATTGAGCAGAACAGTTATTGTGATTCAGTACAACATAGCCTGAATTATGGATGGCTGTTTATTAACCACAAGATGAGAGTTTAACACAAACCCCTCCTACCTGGTTATACTTAAAAAAAACGGCCGTGTTTCATCAGAAACCCAGGAGAGATTTTCTCTTCCTCAAAACAGAAAATAGCACGTTGCATTAATGGCCTAATTCACAAACAGGAAACCCCTCCTAGATGCAAGAACATAAACCAGTATTACCTCAGAACAGAAGATAGATATAAGATAGGTACAACATGGATTTAGAACAATATTTGAAATTAAAAAGTTATCATAGGTTTTGTTGTTGTTTGTTTTACCTGCATTGAGATATTTAACTATATTATTTTTGGAAAGGTGCAAGTACTTCACCAATGAAGACAGTTTGTTTCTCCTTGCTGAGGCAGCAGCTGGGGCCATGTGATGAGAGCCTCATCCTCTGCAATTAGCTGTGCCTACCTCCTTGAGTGTCACCTTAATTTTTGCCAGGTGCTCTTTTATCCATAGTGGTGGTTATATGACAGGATGACTGAGGGAATTTTTTTGGAAGAAATGATCTGGTACTCAGCTCCTACTATAAAAGCAGAGTTATTTAGAATGGAAAAGCAAATAGCATGATGAGAGACAGCTTTTTAATTAAAACCAGAATATTTACTTCTCAGTTTCTCAATATCCACCAGGTTTTTGCATCTAGCACATTTCCTTTCATGTTCACCTGTTAATTTGTGTTTAGGAAAAGGAGAAATTCCCCCATCCAAAGTCTCAACCCCACCCATCTCCCATACAGAGTAAAATTGCACAGCTCCACTTGCTGGGCAGTCTTAAACTCCAAGAACAGACAAAAATAGCAGCTTTTAACTCAGAGGTGCAGGGCTCTGGCCGCGCAAGTGGATGGTTCTCGGTGTGCGTGGTTAGGGGGCAGTGCTACACACCTCACACCCTTCCTTCCTCCCTCTGCATGGGATGTGCTGTGAGGTCAGAAACACCAAGACAGCAAGGTGGGTTTTAACAATACCTGTAACCTCAAATCCTTCCTGTATTTTGTAAAATAAAGTTATGAATTTACTTGTTTTCTCCCACTTATTTTTGGATGTACATCAGGCAGCAAGCACAGAATGTTTGAGGAAAGCTGCGAAAGGCCACGCAACAGGCTTTATCCTTCGGACCTCCTTTGGAAGAAGTTTGATTTCCTTATATTGCTTTTACCAGTACAACATATTTTTGTAGGCTATCCTGTAATATCAATTAGAGTGTTTTAAGTGAAATATACCGTGAGACAAAGAATGAATACAAAGATCTAGGTCTCCATATTCATTTCTTCCAGAGAAATTAGAAATGCTACATTACTTGCTTAAAAGGTAGCATAGCCATAGGACAATACATAATTTTAAAATGTGAAAGAATTTAATGGGCCATGCGCCACTAAAGGAAATGAGTTTCTCAACTTGTGATCAGACGCTTGCATGGAGAGTAACTATGTCATTCTTTTTGCAGTATTTTTTCGGAATTATTTTCCTCCCAAGTGTTATTTAAAATAATTTATTGGGTAGTATCACAGCTCCCCTCTGGGTGGGTGGCTAGAACTGAGGGATGTTCTTAATAAGGATGACTTTTATGGATCACACAGTCTGGAAACCAGCTTCATCAAGAACATTGCAGTCTATTTAGGTAGGAGAGTGACATTTGTTATTCCAGGCAGTGAGAAGGCAGCTGCTTTACTTGGGGCACTGTGCCCTCGTAAACAAGGATCTGTTCCCAGGCTATCTGCGAAATAGTTTTCAGTGTGTCATTTGCACCATCATCGTGGGCACCGTTTCCTTGTTGATTTGTGTCCTCACCCACCTGGCTAACTCCCACTGTCTAGACCTGAGCCATCCTTCATCGCCGCTGTGGTAAAGGAGTAAATGAGATAACTGCATCGTATTGTTTGGCCTTCTGTTTTCTTAAACTCCTCCACTTTGTGATGAATTATTATTTCTTTCTCTCATCAGGTGTTTTCTGCAGTTCAGTTCAATTGGCATTTTTGGGAACCCTGATGTTAAATGACCTATTCTCTGCATAAGTAGAAGGTTTATGTTTTGGAGTGTAAGATTTATGTTCCTGCCTCAGCCAGGCTAAGTAGACTGCTTGACTGTAATCAGGATGTGCTAGGTAAGATTTGCCTCTGGGAAGATCTCAGAATAGCTGCAGCCTCTCGTGGGGCTCTGCTCTCCCCTCTCCTCAACCAGCATGTTGCTGGTAATAAGCCACATGAGGAGCTCACATGAGAAGCTTATTTGGCTCAACACGAAATATGGGCTCCACTCCCTGAACCAGTTCCCTGTGGGTTTGCACAAGCCCCCATGCTGGCCTAAACGCAGGCAAAAGCCATGGACTGTGGATACTGGAATTTAACGTGTGGAACTTCATTCACTCTTGGGGGGCACGGAGCGGAGAGAACATTAATGATTATGTCAATCAGATACTTCTGTGAGAGCCAAGGAGTTCCAAACTGCCTCTTAGTTGGGGATGCTTCTCTCTTAGCAGATCATGAGACTGCTAGATAAACACTATGCTTTTATCGAGTCATAAAAATGTCTTTTTAAGGGAGATCTTGAATTACTCTGATTGATTGTGTAGATGCACTTTTTTCCCCCAGCTAAAAATAACCTTCTACTTCATTGAATAATGGCTCTTGCCACTCCAGGTATGGGAAAGCGGAACTCAGTTCTTCCCTCTTCAGCAGGTTCAATCCTCTGCTCCTAAATAAATACGGTGCTCTCAGACAAGTGCTCTTGTAGAGCTGTTTCTCTGCTTCTGAAGCAGAGGTGCAGTAGGCAGGGGACTGGAACCCTCTTGAACTGCTGCTCAGACAGTGCAGCAGAGGAGTTGCTCCTTCTGCCTCGGCGAGCCCTTCAGACACGAGCTCTGCTGCTCAAGGCAGCAACAAAACCAAACTGGATTTCTACTGAGTATCCTAACTAAGAGCCAGGGGGATTTTCTGGAGCAGGAGCCTCTTGTTGAAGGTGTTTCGCCTTCTTTAAAACATTTGAATAAATACAGAAGTGCGGAGATGTGAGACAAAATGGCATGGGTCCTTTGGTAGCCTCTAAGCTACTAAATAAAAGGCTGTTTCTTTACAGGCTGGTTTTATGACTCCATGTTTTTCCTAAATGAGTGGCTCAAAATGAAACATTGTGTTTCTGGCTGAAAAGAACAATTTTGTGTTAAATGAGCCCTCTAAAACAGTCCCTCTATTTCTTGTTCCAGGGACGAAAAAAGCAAAAATAAGTTTAATTTGATACAAACTAATTATGGATGTTCTTTGCCTTTCATTCAGCAGCAAAAGTCCTAGTCAAAAGGACTTCAAATTGCTGGGGCCTTTGCCCTTTCGTTTTTAAAAAAAGTGAGAATTGTGTCATCATTATTTAAATACCTCAACGTGAACAGCTATTACCTGAGGTATCACTTGAAAACTTCACTCTAAATCATATCTGTAACTTGGTTATAATACTTTATCCATGCTGCGTGGTGGAATTATGCTGCAATGCATTGGGTCTATTTCCTGGCTGTGTAAACAGAAGAAAAGAATTTTCTGGCTGAAGCATGAATACTAATATTGGTACAAGAATTATCGTGGCTGCATATTGACATCATGCAATAACACAGCCTTGCGGAATAATTTTGATAACAAGCAAGTATAAGAGGTGGCATAATAGCCAAATTGAAAGGGATTTGTAAATGTGTCCATGAATATTTTTTTTCCTACTATTTACCCAGCTCTTGTCTTGTAACTGAGTTTAGCAAAATGCATAAATCAGTACTGAATATTTCAGGAGTCTATCCAGCTGCATTTCTCTTTTAGCATTCTCTCGTCAGCATGAAATATTGTGCCAAGAGCTATATCTGTACAGTTTAGAGAATTTAGATAATTATGTAGGAAGATGGAAAATTAATTTAATAAAAAACCTAGAGTTTATAGTACAGAACTGTCTGTAGCTGCATTAAAAATATCACTAAGACTCAACAACTAAGATAAATCTTATGTAACATTTTATCACTGTTCTGCACACCAGAACCTTCACTGTAATATACAGCATTTTTATAAAACTCAAGTAGTTTAACTACAATGATGATATGCTAATAATTGATTTAAGGGAACTGCAGATAAAAAAATAAGTTTGTGGAAACATTAGCATCTGATGATTTTACTTCAAGGTTTTCAACCTTGAAATATTCCCAATGATTTACATTTTAGCCTAATAGCTTGGGCCATTTTGAAAGGAAAAAAAAAAAAAAAGAAGAAAAGCATCAAATATAAAACACTATTTAAAAGTATAGGTAATAACTGATAGTTAAATATTTAAATTGAGAAATCAGTAATAATGACCTTGTTTTAATGGTGCTTGTTTTTCTATCCCATTCCTATACAATAGCTGTGTCATTGAGTTAGTCTGTTTGCACAACTCTATTTTATGTTGCATGTTAGAAGAAATTTGCTTCATGCTACCCAAGCTGCAGTATGAACATACTGTAAACCTTGTAAAACAACCTTCTCAGTCACAAGAAAGCTCACCTACATTTCATAATAAATCAGAGTTGTTGTTATGCATGTTACATGGGACAGTGACAAGCACAAAGTTTAACCAAAACAGATGGGGCTCCAACAGGATTTGCAAAATGGGTTACTTCACTGCTGGCAGCCCAGATCCCATTTCAGACAAAAATACAAGCAGAATTGAGGAAGAGGAGAGAGAAAAAGGTCACATAGATGTTCTGAAAAACACCCTAACTGCAAAAACCTTTGATTTTGGAGTAAATATGGCACCCCTCTTGGCTAAGAGAGGGCAGTTTTGCTCTCTTTTCTTCCTACTTTTTGATAAAGCTGCAGCCTCGTGGCATGTTCTGTGTATCTTAGAAGGATCAGAGAAGGTACAAAGCTTTGTGAAAGCTCAAACCCTTACATTTGACATTTATGCATTTCTTTTCAATAATGACTTGGATTTTTTGGGGTAGCTTTATCAAGAATATGTTGTGTTCAAAGAAGCTTGTTCATAATATTTACCTAAATAATGCTGTTAGAAACAACGGGCAGATCTTCACTAGCCTTGCAGAAGATGGCACTTGCTGTTTATGCTGTACACAGATAGGTGGGTTTTTAAAACCTGAGTGAGTATGGATGTGGCAAAACTAAGACTTGTATTTAAAAACTAATTAATTGCTTCATTTTAATTCATAACTTGTCTTGTTTGCATCAGTGGGACTATTCATACTGAAAGCTTAGATGTGATTCACAGAAGCAAAGTCCAAGTGAATTGACAATTTCTTCAATGAAGACTTGATCTTCAATATTAAATGTTAATATCCTTAGACATTATTTCTTTAATAAGAAGCTAGAATGTTGACATGATCTCCTTAAAAAAAGATATAATTAACCATTTCCTCTCTTCCCAGTATTTCTGCTCCTCCCAGCTGTTTCTTGATCTTTTTCATTAACATCTCTACAATTTTCCCCCAACACCTCCCCTCTCACCACCAAAAATACAGATTAATCTCTGAGCAATCTTTTTTTTTTTTTTCTTGAAAATATTGCAGTTTCTTTTGTACTATATCTCCTTGAGGAGGTTCAGGTTTTCTTTCATTAGCAGTTCTTCCATTCCACTCATTTCCTATGTCATAGACCGGCAGCAGTCTCAGTACTGGATGTCTGGAGTTGTTGATGTACTGAAAAGTCTTGTAAGTGAGCAGATAGTTTTAAAAGAAAAAGGTATCTACTTGAGATGTGATAAGCATGATTTTTTACTCAAGATAAGCTGTACAAAGCGTGTCAGATAACTGAAAAGGGAGCAGACTTGTTTCTACAGATATGCTGGTTGTTTTGATTTATGACTCCACAGTCTTTTTGCGTAAGGATTTTTCATTTATTCCAGTCTCTTTTAGGAGTAATGAAGACAGCATTTTTTTTACTAATTTGGACTATAGTGTTACTTAGTTTTTCATAGTGAATTCTGCATTGTGGATACTGCTGGCTTGTAAAGTACCTCAGGGTTAAGATAATGGGGAAACTGGGGAATGGGTTGACTTGTGGTAGCTGCCAACTTAGCCTGAAACCAAATTATCTGGATAGTAGCCAAATGATACGGTCAGTGGGATGAATACACCACCATAGGTTTGGCTGGGTTTCCTGGCAGCTAAAGAAGTAAGCGAAACCCCACACACTGTACTCCTGTGTATGCCTTTCATGTTAAATAAAACGTTGCAATATTGTTTAAAACACAAACAATATCTACTTGGGACCCTGCTAGGTTGCACAAATGCTTTACCAGGAGGGAAACAGCTATAAAAGATGGCCTACAAATGGATAGAAAGAAAGAAAGAAAGAAAGAAAGAAAGAAAGAAAGAACAGAAAAAAAAACCAAAAAAAAAAAAAAAGAAAGAAAAAACAAAAAAAACACCCTTTCCTTAACCATAGGGGCACTGGACAGCAGACTGTGGGAAAATGACTGCAGGCAGCACCCATGAGGATCCTGGAAGCTACGCTGCTATGTGCAGGCTTGGGATGCTTTTGGTGGGAGTTAGATGAGACAGATGCATACGCTCCCTAATTATCACAAATGTCACATTCTTTTATGTTTAGTTCCTTAAGATTAAAGAGTGCTTTGGTTTAAGAAGACTGAGTGAACATTGCATTAACCCCCAGTCCCAGTCTTCTGAAGGGAACCAACGCAGACACCCAAATCTAATTACATGTGTGGGGTTAAACACAGTTGGTCATGCAGCAGTAGCCAAGCGAAGGCTAAATGAGTCTCCTCGGGTACAGAAAGCAGCAGCACGAAGCTCCACATGTGCTGATTTTCCCTCTTTCCCAGCTTCTCATTTGGAGTTAGCTCAGAGATCAAAACTCTACCCCCAGCTTACAGTATAAATGAACGTTGTTGAAGCAGCGTCAGTTTTTGAGGGCTGATCCTGCAAGGTGCCCAGTGCTCCCAGCCCTATCAATTTCTGCTGAACTGAAGCGTACTTGGCAGCTCCTTGTAATTTGGGGTTACAAATTCGCAGTTAAGATGGGCACAGGTTGGCTGCAATTGAGGTTGTTTTAGCAGGCGAGCATCAGTACCTGATAACAGATGGTGACAGAGTGAATCATATTTATTGTTGCAGAAAATGGACTAAATTGAATATTTTTAGTAAGGTATTTTACAGTTTGAGTACTTTCTGGCATGACTATTTGCAATTAAGAAAATGCAGCCTGTATATAGGCAACAAATGTGTTTTGTTCTAAGGCTTTTTTTAACCTCACATTTGCTCAGCAGTTGAGAAATTTCCTAAGTGATAAGGTGCAGCTGTGGCAAATGATACGTGTTGCCATGTGTACACTTGAGCTCTTCACTACATATTACAGGTTGGGACTAAATATAAATTGACAGTGCTCACGTGCTTCCTGCAGGCCATCAGTGGGATGTTCCAGTCATCTGCGGTGTCTTTCCAGTGAATGAAGAACATAAAGCTCTTGAGAAAGGGATGCTGAATAGCTGTGACACCAGACAGGGAGCAGAAAACAGCCAGGGAAGCTCAGACCTGCGATTCTGCCTCTCACGTGGGTTTAGGTGCTCATCTGCACCCCTGCAACAGGCCGTGCTGTGGCACTTCGGCCTGGGATTTGGGCCTTCCCGATTTGGGAAGATCCATGTGAGCAGCAGGAAGCACCTTCAGCAGTGAATAGCTCTTGCACTGCATTAGCTCCAGGCATCCTTCTAGGAGAAGATGTTTCTGGAGATAGTAACTGTCAACTTAGCATCAGCCTGGGAGGATAAATGTGCAATTCCCATCTCCCAGAGAAATATCCTGACTACCAGGCCGCAGACTAATCCGGATGGGGGCCCCATTATTTGCCTTACTGAGCTTGCTGCTGGGCAGGTGGAAGTCTCCAGGATTCATGGAGATAATGACCAACACTGGCAAGAGGCTGCTCCCCTGAGGAAGCAGCAGGGAACAGGCAGAGGGTTCCCCTTTGGGGTGTGCTGAGGTGACTCACACCAAAAAGCCAATGGATTAAAAGTTTTAAATAATTCTGTTTGCATATGTTACAAAACTGTGGTTTCTGTAGAGAAAGACCCTTTTTGGCCCTCCTCTTGTGCTGCCTGTGAAGTGGTAAGTGACATGGAGCAGGTGAACTGAATGGATAGGGTAGAAAAGAGGGAATAATGAGATTCATTAGGAAAAAAAAAAGATGTTAACTTAACAATGTAAGAGTTAATGAGGACAGACAGCAAGAATAAGAGAAATGAGAGTAATGGGAAGAGGCTGAAAGATGAGATGACATTAGTGAAGGAGAAAACACACGAACAGGTTAAAACAGTCATTACCAAGTTTAATGTTACGGGTAGCAATAGATGGTGGTGTCATTTTGGACTCTGATTGCGTGATTTATTGGACAGTGCTGAGAGCATTTTATCATGCCAGCAGCCGTAAGGATAGCCCTGCTGACATCTGGAAGGACAAGTACTTGGGCTTTGATGGAAAGTAGGAAAGGCGACTGTCCTAACAGCCCCACACATCTGTGTGCAGCACCTGTGCATCCTCTTTTTTTGTTTGTTTGAGGTGACTTTTGCTGCTGCCTCTTACAATACTTTTTTTAAAAGGAGAAAAATACAATGGCTTTTGAAATTTAATGAATTAAAAACGTTTTTTCTCCTCTTGTATATCATTTTATGTTTTTTCTTTTTCTTTCCTCCACAACTATTCTAAAGTAGCAAGTAAATTATGTAATGATAAAATATTTTACCTGGAAGTTTGTCCCCAGTAGGACAGAAGAAAAGGCTTAAAATCACTTTTAAACTCTTTTAAACCTTTAAACACTTTTAAACTTAAGTCACTTTGCACAGGAGAGATGACAGTTTACGGTATCCTAACCAATTCAAAAAAAAATCATTTAAGATGCTTTATTCACACTTTGCTCTTGCTTCATGACAAGTACCCCTGAACTATCAGACCATATGAGGGGTCTTTGAAACCAAGTCATCACAGACTCGGATTCAAATCACAGTGAATTACTTTGGCTAAGGATTGTGGCTACCTAAAAGTCGCAGTGCTTTAATGGACAGCTAAGAGCAAAAGCCTGGGAGACAGAGGATTTGAAATTCATCTAAAACAAATATTCTTAAAGGATTTTAACTTTAAATTCAAGAGTATTTACCAGAGTGTTATTTCTACCAGGGTAGATTATCACTGTTAGCAATAGAGTGAAAATTATACCAAAGTCTAAAACTAAACTTTTTTTTTTTTTTTTTTTTTCTCTTGTAATGCTCTGGGACGCATTTTTACAATGCCCTTGTTTCACTTCTTTTTTGTTGGGAACAAACTAAGTATAATTCCTTCATACTTCACAGTTTAATGCCTATGTTTTCACACTTTAACAACACAGTCATTTAGAAACAACCATATCATTTTGAGGCAGCTTTTTGGAAAGGGCTGTGTTGTGTTTTATTACCCTAAGAGTGCAATGATTCTGCTCCTTTAAGCATTCCACCTCCCAGAGCATCAAGTCTACAGAAATTAACTAGTGATTGTCAAATAGTGGCTAAAACTGCATGAAGAGCAAATTTTCAGTTTGTTTTGTACCCAAGTTTCAGTTGGGGGATGTAGAAGTAGGAACAGATACTTTTATAGTACTTATTATTTACCAAAACAGTAAAAAAAAAAAGTAATATAAAAATCACTTTGCTTAATCAGGGTCATCAGTTCCATACATGCAAACTGCCTTGAGCTGCACTTGAGGCAACTCTGAAAATGACATGAACAGATTTTCAGGATCAGAAAGACAACTGGAAAGTTACACATGGAATTCCCTTGAACTAAGCCGTGACTTCCAAACCAAATGTCCTACTGTTCTTGAAATCTCTGGAAAACTCCTAAGAAAATTTCTTACATATGTTGGTAGATGCTGGTACATCATTTGGGGGCTTACAGCACACATACAGACACTGCAGTAAAATCGAGGTTATTGAATGTCAACAGCATTACATATTTCAGGATTAAGTAACTCTAAAAACTTACCTTCATTTTACAAAATGTTCCTTTTTCAATATTTGTAGCCATAGAATAACTTCAGTATAAAACCTAGCTTTTCCTCGATTAAATCAACCATTCCTGCTATAAGCCATCAGATAAGTGGAGGGCCAAATTGCTTAAGAATCTAGAAAATTAAAGGAACACTTAAAATAAATAATAACAAATATTTAACCAAACATTTATTTTCCTCCAGACTTTTCATTCTATTCAATCCATGCTGTGAAACTACAGACCAACCATATGAGTTTTGCTAATGATAGAGTAGTGTTTCTTTGTGGACAGCTTTTTAGTCCGATGGTATCAAATCTGTGGAATAGTCTGAGGTATAAAAAGGCAGTCAAGATTTGTGAGACATGGAGATATTCTCAGAGATATTCTCTGACTCTGGGGTCAGAATAGGCTGTGAGCACAATTGTCAACATAAACACTTTGTAAAAATAGATGCCTGGGTCCCTGCTGTGTCCTGCCTCACACGGGAGGGATAATAGATACCCTTCTCTACAAGGCTGAAGATCAAAAACTCAACAAAAAAAAAGCAAGTTGGTATGTATAGAGAGTGCAGTGTAGAGCGACAAAGGTGATTAAGGGACTGGTGCACCTCTGCAATGAGGAAAGACTAAGTCAACTGGGCCTGTTTATTCTGGAGAAGATTGAGAGGGGATCTGATCCATATGTACAAGTACCTGAGGGGAGAATGTAAGGAAGAAGGGGACAAACTCTTTTTGGTGGTGCCAGTGACAGGACAAGGGGCAATGGGTATAAGTTGAAGCACAGCAGTTCCATCTCCACGTGAGCAAGAACTTCTTCATTGTGAGGGTGACAGAGCCCTGGCACGGGCTGCCCAGGGGCGTTGTGGACTCTCCATCTCTGGAGATCTTCCAAAGCTGCCTGGATGCCGCCCTGTGCCACATGCTCTGGGTGTCCCTGCTGGAGCGGGGAGCTTGGACTAGATGATCTCTAGAGGTCCCTTCCAATACCAATCATTCTGTGATTCTGTGACATGGCTTCTCCTTACACTGATGGGCAAACACGGCTACTCGTGCACCAGCCGCCCCTCCAGGCCGGAATGGGCACCCCTGGCAGCAGGAGCGGGCACGAAGGCCAAAGCGGTGCAGTGTGTGCGGGCAACTCGTGAGAAGCCTTGGGGCTTTTCAACCAGATGGTGTCACCTGCCCGGATGACAGTCTTACTGAATTACACTTTATCAGCGAGTACAATGGCAAGATCTGTATTCTGCCTTGGACTGCAGTAGAGGACAATTTACTGAATAGCACTAAAAAGTTGTCTGGAAATCTCTCCTCAAAGGTAAATTCTTCTCTTAAAGGCAGAGAATTAGGTCACACAATGGGATTTTGTTCTCTTTAAACCTCATCTGCTTTTCTTATGATTTCCCTCCTCCAGACAAAAAATACTGTCAAGTTAGGAATACCTATGGAGTCCCACACATTAAAACATTTCCCCTGGAAAACAAATAACAACATAATGAATGATCGCACTTGTCCCCGTGCTTAAAATCGGCAGTATGTGATTATACAGACTTACTTAACCAAAAAAAAAAAAAAATATATATATATATATATAAAATAAAAGATTTAAAAAGGCACAAAAACACTTGGGCTCAATAATGAATAATCCACACAAGTTACTTAGACCTAGGTGACCACTTAAAAACAGTATTTTATGAACAATCTGCTTAATTTTTAAACAACTCTGCTTCCACCACCTTCGCACCCATTTATTTATTTTCCTTTTAATTATTCACTTAGCACTTCGGCTGATTGAAAGCAGCTGTTTTTGCAGACTACCCATCCCATGTGGGTGATATTGGGGCTGCTCCCGGGCCCCCCTCTCCCTCCCTTCCGCTCCCCTCCGCACCTGCAGCCGCGCTGCCGGCGGGAGCCCCTTCCCCGGCGGCGGGAGCCCCTTCCCCGGCGGCGGGCGCTTGGGCGGCGGGCCGGCCGCGCGCTGGCGGTGACGGGGGGAGCGCGCGATCCAGAGCCGCGCAGGGCTGGAGGATGAGCGCGCTCCCCGGCGCGCAGCGCGGCGCGGCGCGGCGCGGGCAGCGGCGCCAGGGGCATGGGCAGCCGGTAAGGGAAGGGCCCCTGCGGCGGGGCC
>JAVCKT010015383.1:0-17522 GCA_032273925.1 Rhynchotus rufescens
TTTAAATAGTAGGAAAATCTGAAGGATGGAAGGAAGCTCCTGCTCACTCTTGGCTGTGGTTTGAGGAATGGATGCTGCTTCATTACAGACCAGCCAGTACTCACCTTTTATGAAATTACTTTTGTAAATGCTAAATCTACAGATTCAGAGACTACTACAGAGAGTAGAGAGTAGCTAGAAGGTAGCAGCAATCCTGATTATACCTAAATCAAATTGCAGCAACATGCCCTCCAAGACTTGATGCACAAACCATCCGTTAATTAAAACTATGATTCCCAACAGCAAGAAGACAGCACACCAGTGATCTTTGGCTCATCTCACTCAAGCTGAATTCACAATCATAATTTAATGAGGAACGATCCCCCATCTAATGAGTCTTCTGTGAGCTCAAAGCAGAGTGAATAATTACTTTGGATCCTGAAGTACTGGTCCTCTCAAACACTGAAACAGGGGTAGGCAGAGGGCTGGTAACTGCTATGCTGAATGCAGCATCTGGAGCCTTTGGAAACCTTAAAGTTGGACCTACCTCAGCACCTAATTTACTCCTAATGCAATAAGTCCACTTCAAAACACAGAGTTTAATTCAGAATAGATGAGATAGACTATTAGTCAGCCAACAATAGAAAACAATTGTATAAGGCTATTAGAAGAGAATATATCAAAAATTCAAAATATATTTTAAAATTGAATTGTGAAGGAGATTTTTATCAAATTTAACTCTGTAAAGCTGCAGCATTTGACATTGCAACAGTGCAAAGAAAATAATATAGTCTGCTAATAAGATTTGTCATTCCTGAAGCTGTTTCTTAACTGATTCTTTGGAACCCGTGTAGAAGCTAAAACAGTAAGAACAAGGTTCTTCGGTGTTTCTCAGTTTCTAGACATCAGAAAAGAGTATAACCTTCAACTTTTCAATATGAGAAATGGCTCCTTGAAGCAAAAGGCCATGTCAACAAATGAAAACCTAGGCCGTGGAAAACAAACCAGAGCCAAATACAAAGAAATTTCTGTTTGCGCAGGTTTCCCCAATACCCAAATATTCCAAGTTATCTTGACCCTGGATATCTTGGATCCACAGACATATTGGAAAGTCAGGAAAAGCTGAGAACATGACCAAAAAATATTTGCTGGTTTGATCTTTAATACTTCCATGTTAGTAAAGGGGTTTTTAGCCCCATAATTCAGCAAGGCGTTTTATATCGAACAGAATTCCTGCAGTGTTCATGTTCATATTTAAGCAACAAAAAATAGTAATAGAAGCATCCAGACATAAGGAAAATAGAAAAACCCTGAAGGATGATTAATAAGCATTCCGTAAAATCATTGACCGAAAAGTGTAAGCTATGAATCTGTGCAAATTAATGCATGCTGCAAACAGTATGTGATTAAAAAAAAAAGAAGAAGAAAAGTTTCCTAGACGGCAGAAAGCCCACAAAGCAGGTGAACAGCTCAGCAACCTCGAAGCTGGCTTCAGTGTGGCTCATTCTTTGAATATGAATTAGCAATGGGTAATCGCAGCATATTTATGAGGCCTTTTGCCTGGTCCTTCTCTCCAGTGAATGCTGTATTATTCATTGCGTGTGCCCTGACCCCAGTGCGCTCCTGTTCTGACAAATCATACTTGATTAAGACAAATCTTTATTAGTTAGCTAGTCAACTTCCCCATTTATCATTTGCAAATCCCATTCTCCTTTTCGGGTACAGTAGAAGCAATTGAAATCTTTTTTTTTTTTTGCCTTATAAAATGAAATGCCTGTTATAGATAGTAAGTGCAAACAGAAGCCTAGAAGTCAGTAATAGATGATAAAACAAGGGTTTAACAGCATAAATTAAAACAATTGCATATTTTATATATGCAGAGGAAACGGTAATTAGCTCACCCTTTAATGCATTTCTCATTTCCCCAACAACCAAATACTTTCTCCAAACCTAATGCTGTACAACAGAATTGTACTGCAAAGTTGGAGGCTGAAAGTCCCAAGGCTTAAAAAATAATAATAAAAAGATTGCTGAATAAAGTTACTGTTCAAGGTTTCTAACAAAGTAATATAAAAAAGTAAAGTTGAGTTATCAGAGGAGGCAAAATGAATTCCAAGCTATTCACGAAGCTTTAATTCCCCTTAGAAAGGTAATATTTTCTCTAATTGGCAATTCGGAGACAAAATAAATGTTTCAAAGTAATGTTAGGTTATTCCTCAGATAATTTACAATTGCAGAACTGAGAGATGTGCAGTGCCTAGCAGTTTTGTCATGACAGTGGTTTTGCTCACAGAAGAAGGACGTTTCTTCCATCGGGGCTCTGGATTTCTGAAGCATCCACCTGCACAGGGAGGGCTGAGGGGCAGAGGCTCAGGGCAGTCCACACGTTATCAGACTGGCTGTGGTTCAAGCTCCAGCTCTCCTTGGTCTCTTGGTTTGGCTTTTGGAGGGACTTTTAGAAGGGGTGCACAGGGCTTCATACCGCTACTACAGGAGTCCAGTATCACACGACATGAATGCAGGGAGGCACATCCAGTGCTGAGCCAGTGAGTTACAGACCTACAGTTAAGTTAAACACCTATTTAGCCTTAATGCTATATATGCAGAATGCAGAAAATTACCATCACACTACTGATATGAGGACAGACATGGTAAGACGTTTCAGAAAATATAGGGAACAAAAGCCCCTGAACCAGAAAGAAGTGTACAGTTAAAGCAATGCTATACTACTAGTGGTTACAATAATTGGGCTAAATAAGCAAACTTTACCAGTGAGTGCCAAAAAAGTAACATCTCTTTATAGAAGAACATTTGTCAGTCTGCACTTACCTGTATTTTTGTTTGGTGACTGAAGTAGCTTGTGTATTTTATTAAATTTAGAGTCTGTGCTCATGTTTTTATACAGAATCATATTTAAAACCAATACTTAGAGTCTGCATTCATTTGAAATAAACAATTTAAAAGCCTGCACCTAGAGGAGAGAACGCCTGCGCAGGCGGCCCTGTGCCGCTGCCGCGCGCGCTGCCCACGGGCTGCTCTCTCCTCGCTCGCTCCCTGCGCTCACACTCGCTCCCAGGCAGTTCTTCCTTTGTTTACACTCTTACTTTTCCCCGCAGAACCGGCGTAGCTATGGATTCTGCTCCTGTTTCCCACACCTCAGCTAAGTGTTAGTTAGCTCCATCTGCAATGCTGCCTTCCATCACCCGCACAGCACTGCTGTGAAAAGCGCTGTCTCCGTAAGCCCGCAGCAAGGGAGCAGCGGGGACCAGGGAAAGCACTGCCTGGGCTGGCAGCGCCTCTGGTCAGGAGACGCACAGGCAGGAAAGCAGCCGGGCCGATTCCAAAAACCAGGCTGAGTTTGCAGGAATATATATGGGAAGCAAAAATGCCTGCTCTTGTACATGTCCATCGAGGATATTCTGGAAATCACAGGGATGGAAGAAAAGACATCCCCCCAGTGCACCTTCTCAGTACTGTGAGAAGAACCACGTTCTAGGACCATGTTATGGTCTGTCATCCCTTAAAGCTCTGGGCGAGGGCTGCAAGAGAGGCAGGTTCTCTGTGCTCTGTGTTACTGGAGCCACATCCTGCAGGGACAAGTCACCTGGAGCCTCCACGAAGGAGGCCGGCAGCAGGACAGCCTCTGGGAGGACACCCAAGCTTGGGAGAACATCTCATGCTCAGACACGGTGGCGAGCAGGCCGTACTGCTAACAGCATTGGGTGCCCCTTGCGGGATGCAATTAGCCATTTTCTAGGCCCTCCTGGCAGGCCAATGTAAACGTGCATTTCTGTGAATGTCCTGTACGCTGCAGGGCAAACTAAGCACGTGTTTCTTCCTAACTTAGAAGACGAGCAAGAGCAAACACAATAGCAACCAACAGCAGCGTGCCTGGGCCAGCCACCAACCTCACACAGCAAAGTGACAAGTGTCCAGATTCTCCGTAATGCCCAAAGATCAAGGTCCTTGTGAGGACAAGGTCAGTTCTGGAAACGGATTTACTTTTTTGTATGAACAGCAGCCACGGCAGGTGAAGTGGAATCCGGCCGCTGCTCCGCACTGGTTTCACACACCTGCACACAGATCCAGTCTCACATTTTACAGCCATCCAGGCTGTTTAGGGCTCCAACAAAAATTTACCTTTCTCAAACACATTCTGATCAGTCTTCAGTGATTTAAGATGGGTGGGATGGAAGGAGGGAAGAGATCACAGTGTTATTATGAGCTCTTCCGTTGATTTACATGGTCTATTTGTGCCTCCATTTCCCCATTTCTAAAATGGACATGAAGGCGACCACATGGAGCAGATCACCCTATCTACTGTTCAAAAGATTATGCTCCCACAGAAATAATTCAGATACTGCATGTAATTTGCTTAATTTCCACCATAAGTACTAGTTTGTATATCACTTTAATTGAAAAAAAGACAGTAGTAGAAATTATTTTTATATGAAAACTAAAGTGGCACACTCTCCTCAACTAATGGACATTATGCTTAATCTTAAAAGAATTTCAGAATTATTTGAGCACCGAAATATAATTATGTCATGATCTATTAAATTGGTAAATTACTGCAGTCTGACATTTTAATGCAAACACTCAGTTTACAAACACAACTTTGCTGGATATTCTCGAGAAGTGTTAAACTGATGCCAATGTCTCAGTAATTTCGCAGTTTAAAAACAGTTAGAAATGTAATGACTACACTGCACTTGATTAAAGCATTTACAGCTCTAATCAAAAACTGACAGCAAGATCAAAGATGTTAACTTAAATCTCTCTTCTAATTATGTTTAAAATGCCACACCTCAGGCCTGTCTCTCCTCTTCTTTTTCAAACCAAATTCTGCTTAAGAAAGATCTAACACTTCTTAACAGTTCATTATCCAATAAAACTATTCAAAGCTTAAAAGCAATCTACACAATTAGTCAGGACCTCAGGGAGTCCACCGGTAGTCTTTATTACAGGGCTTCATATTAAAACACCTTAATTATATTTGTCAAATGGATTTCATTAAAACCCATCGTCACTTTAATTTTCATATTTTGACAGTGCTGGCATAGCATTATTACCACCTGCCAAGCTACGAACTACAACAAAATTATCGAATTCCTTCAAATACTAAGCAGTTTCTTTTGGTACCTGACCGATGATTTCCCTCTTTTTGGTGAATGCACTATAATTAAAAGAAATAATTAAAATTCCACATTCAAGCAGCACATATGCAAGCTAAATGTACAGTGTATCTGTTGCAGGTGTGTAAGTAAGAACCTATATGATACCTGCTTGCCAGGAGCACATAATACAGCCGTAGGACACATATACCGAAGTGCTTCTGAATAATAGAGCCAGGACATCAAACAGAATGCACTATTATTTAATCAAATGACAACCATGATGACTTGAAAGCAGAGGACATTTTAACTTCCACTCATTATACTGTCATTTAGACACAACAGATCTGGGGATTATGGCCTTATACTGTAACCATAATTTTAGATATAATCCATTGAGGTTACGCTTGACTTTAGACAATCACACTGAAATATAATTAAGCAAGATTTTTAATCCTCCCTATATACAGGCAGTACTATGACAAAGACTTCTCGTATTTATGATATATTTCCAAATGCAGAACATAGCAATTGCTGTTTTTAAAATACTCAATGTCACAGCGATTAATAATTTTTAACAACTGCCAATAATAAAAATTAGGTATAGCATCTGTCCTGCAACACAGTTCAGACTGTAACGTCATACGGGATATATAAATAAATTATTTCCTCCTTTTGTTATCCTAAGCACTATGCTGCAATTACTGTGCTATACTCAAGTACAAAACAGCAATTTAGCAATACTCTGCTTACACACACTGAGTGAATTAAAGCTCAATTAACTCCATGATCCTGAAAGACTATGTGTATGAGATAGCTTTGGCCCACTATAAATATGCATGTAGGTTGCAATGGAGAAAAAACAAAGAGTATTTTTCTCTTTTTCATATAACCAGAGCAAAAAAAAAAAAAAAAAAAATGAGGTTTCTGCTATATGTCTAACACACTCCATTGCTTTGTACAAAGGTCTCAAGAGTAATGATTGCCGTCTATTATGAATATTTTAAGACCTATTAAATGTACTTGGATTATTGTAGCTAAAATTATGGGATATTAGAGAATGAGTTTAAATGACAATTAAATATTTTCTCTCTGAAGAAAAAAGTTTAATTGTTCTTTAATGCAGTACTGAGGAGAAAAGTCCCAGCTTCTCACACAAGTTTTAGCAAAGAAATTCCTGATGATATGATGGGTTTTGTTTTAGTTTTAAAAATTGTTCTTGCCTCTTGTGAGTTACAAAGAAACAAGACAGCTGTTTTGGTGATTCTCCTTGTCCCTCTCCAGTTTTCTCCGAGGGCTCCAGAGGCGGTTTTGGTTCACTCCCTCCCCACAGATCTATAGTTAATTGACCCTTGGCCAATCAGTGTCATGCAAAGACCCAATCTCAGCCACCACTTCATGAGTGGCAGATTTCCCTCTCCACTGGGCACCCACCACCTCTCCCATCTACTGCACTGGGTACTGCCTTCAACTCAAGTTCAGCACAACAGAGCAGTTCCTTGTCCCCCTGACCTGGCTCCATTCCATCTACTATTATGTGCAACATGATGATCCTCTTTTTCACCCAGCCTCAACAATTTTTAATCCAGTTCTGGGTAAGCTTTTCCATCTATGTGAAGTCTTTAAGAAACAGATTGGTTTCCTCCATTCACCTTTTCATTCACCTAGAAGCTCTCTTCTAGGCTCTCAACCTTCCCCATCTGGTTACATCTTTTCTCTAGGCTTTACAAAAATCAACTCTACCACTTATAATCATCCACTGCTACAAACATTTCTTTTTCGGCATGAAATTGGTCTTTTCTTTCTGGTCATCCCATTGCCTCTACTGCCTCAACACACGAAATGTTAAGTTACACAGGCCCTTCATGAGCTGCCACCTCCCTTTGGCTTTCAACATATTAATTCCTTTCACAATGCAGGTATCTTTCACCGTTTAATTTTTTACCCAAATACCTCTGTATTTTCCTGGAGTTGCTCCTCATGATTAGGAAGAGCTGAGCATAAACAGCCCATCACCTGCTAGTCCTCCTCAAATCTCTGATCTGGCTTTTCTATGGCACAAACATATTTTCCTCCAATATCAATGGAAATATCAGTCATAACCATGAACCATCAGGTTATATGAATTTCTAAACACCCTGCCCGAGCATGGAGAAGTAATAGCACCGGATCCAGGAAGCAGGTGTCAATCCTCATGGAGGAGCAAGGTCCTGGAAGCAGAGGACAGTACTGTGAAAAGTTATCAGCACTTGCCTTTGCTACTGTTCCAGTGCAGGCCTGCACTGGATTTACAGTGTGCACTGTACTGCTGTCAGATCCAACCTTCTTAAAACAAACACTGCCCTCACATGCTATCAGTTAGAATGAATAATTTATTAAATTGAGGCTATTCCTGATAATTGCAGAAAGATCCCAGTTTTTCACTCTTGACAGACAGGAAGCCAGCCACGCTGCCCATTTCAGCTACAATACACAAGGAGCAGCTCAAAGTGCTACTTGTCCCTGGCTGGCACGTATTCTTATCATTTGAAGTTTATTTGATAGAAATGAGGGTCTACAGAACCCTGCTGACATGAAGTCACAAAGAGTATATACATTTATGAATACTGCATTTACTGCGCTTTGTATGCGATGTTTGTTAGGTCCTGGTGCTGGAATCACAGTTCTGAATCTATCCTGAAGATGTTAAAGATGCGTTGTGAACTTTTTCTTTCTTTCTGTTTTTCCCAACAACAAAAGACCATCACAGCCTTATTAAAAAGAAAAAAAAATGCCCTCAGAGTCATAGCTACTGAGATTATATTAGCTATTTTATCTGCTTTATGTAGGTTAAATGATGTCTATTTTGTCTTAAATCCCGTAATAGATATTGCCAGATTTTTCCCTTCTTTTTCCCTCTTTCTTTTTTTCCTTATCTCTTTTATTCTCTCTTGCAATGATATACAGTATTGATGTAGGAAGCAAATGTGAAGACAGAACAATCCAGCTGGATTAGACATTTATGAAGCCCATTGACAATAGTGAACTGTCAAAGTCAGCAATCAAATGTAACCCTTGTAAAAAGAATGGAGACTGCTGTGAGGAGATTTGCTTAGAAGAAACTCTCAAATATTGCTTTCAAGTTCTGCTTCTGCTCCCCTGCACAAGTTTTATACCTGCTTGTTGTCCCTCCTTCCTTGAAGTTTTACCTAGTTTATCTTTGTGTGGTGGAGTAAGTTTTTGTTTACCAGAATTAACCCTTGGATTTCAATAGTCTGGGCAAATGATTATTATTTTCCTTTCAAATCCTTTCAAATCAAACCTTTCAAATTCCCTTTAAATCTAGGAAAATGTGATATAGGTATTGATAAAGATATCTTCAAAACATTCTCAGGAGTAAACGGTTTTATTACCATTTTTTTTCAGCTCAGAAGCTAACAAAAGAACGATGTACCTAACTCAAATCCAGACTAAGTCAAATCTAGGAGTTGCAATTCACTACTACTGACCCTAATCCTACTTAATTCTTCACGACCATACCTCATGATTTTTATTCCAGCTTTTCAATGCATGTTTCTTTTCAAGTAGTAATTAAGTACCTGGCAACATGTCCCGTCAAAGTTAAAATTACATGTGAATATTTTTTGCTGTGTGAATGGAAGGCAAAAACCAGACCAAAGTTAATGAACTGACTTCACCACACTACCAAATGAAAGACAGTGTAGGGAAAGAAATCAGCTGTACTAAAGAACAGTCTCTTGAATGACCAACAGGAGGAAGGCAAAGACTAACACTAATACGTGTCTTTCTGCTGTGTACAGAAGGATATTTACATTGTCCAGAACAAAATCCTTATGGATTAAAAGACTACAGAACAACAGGCTAACATTTGCATTTTTCTCATACTTATTCCATAGGCTATGAACTCTTTAGGAGTCCATCTCCACTATAAAATGGAAGCAATGTTACTTATTTCCCAGCAGCGGCTTGAAAAATTATATATTGACACCAATGAAGACTTATAAAACTTTTAAGAACTCTCTCTCTGTACAATTTACATAAAGTCCTAATTTCAATGCAACAAACAGGGGAAAATGTCGTATTCCCAGACTGCTTGCTTTCTGTGATATGCGTATGTTTTCCTGAGAACAGAAGATCACTTTTAACTTAAAGATTTTGACAAGAGAAGCCACAAAAACCAAAGACGGTCTATACACTGGACAGACCTAAAAATAAACAGTAGAGTTGTTCAGTTTTACAATTTGGAATTGAAAAACTCAGTGGAGCTTTAAGTTTTAACCAGAAAATAAAATTTATAGAACCGTGTCTATTTTCTCTCATTTTAACTGAATAAGCCATTACAGTCAACAACCTTCCCACCCCATCTAAACACACAAAGAATGCTATATCCATTCTAATTGAAAAACTCTCCTCTTCATTAAAAACACAGTTAATTTAGTCAGAAGTTCCATCTATTATGTGCGGTAATGATTTAATAGGGCCAATTAGATCTATAGTATTCCTAGAAATGGAGGAGTTGCAGCTGGAGCTCTGCAGATCAGTCAAACAATTTTCACAGGATGTTCAGAAGGCTGCATCACTCTATTCTAGGTAGATGATTAAAATGTAAAGGAAAAAGAGGCAGGATTTCAAGCCAAGGATTCCAATATGACAAATAACTTCTTCCTGGGCTTTGCTTTTGTAGAAATGAGAACTATTTCATTCTCCCATTCAGTAAATGCACTGCTGGAAATGCTCTGCATATTTTAATAATGACATCAGATAACTTGCTAATTAAAGATCCTTTAGGCGGCCATGTGTCCTTGTGAGAGACAACACACGAACCCTTTAAAGTATCTACAATACAGAGTATGTTCCTTGATAATATCATTAAGCCATGATGACATGTAGCAAGCAATTGCTGGCAAAGGTCAATAACCCGATCCATTTATACAACGAATGCCTGTTAAAACAGTGTTTAAAGAAACAATCGAATGATTGATGACCATAAGCTCTGGGTTGGCCACGATGTGCAGCAGGTTCGGAAGGCACCACACATGCCCCGTATGGCATGGAGATGGCCGGCGTGAGGGGCAACTTGGCTGTGTTAAAAACTAAACAAAATACTCAGGCAAAAATTGCTAAATAAAAAACTGAGAAATAATTGAGTAAATAAAGATATGAGGACTCATTTGTTTGAGTTAAGCAATAAAAATAGGCAATGCTTCTGATCCCATTGAACATAGCTCAATTTAAAAAGTGGTGCTCAGGGCCAAATGGTCTGCAAACCTCATCTAAGCTCCACACAACAGCGTGAAAGAAAATGTATTATTTCACTGATTTTTAAAATTGTTCTTTCCTTTTATAATTCAAAATAATGTATTCAAATGCAGCTTCTTTTAATATACTTTTGAATCTAGACAGCTCAAATTCAATGCCAAAATTGACACGGTCCCCTTATTGAAATGTTAAAAAAAAAATGGATGGCCATTTCCAAACTATTTCTGTTGTTTTAATTTACCAGCAGCCATTATTCTACCAACAGATTGCTGCACACTTCTCAGATTTTAACCCTCTCTTCTGAAGAGTAATTAACCTAACAGCTTCTTGCAAGTCATTTTTCTGTCTCATCAGAAAATCATGGTGACCTGTATCTTCCACAGGACAGAAATGCTTTCCGAAATTGTCATCTGGTTCCTTCACAGAATTAATTATCTCATTCTGAAGTGACCACATTCTGATTTTTATAAGCAAGAGTGACCCTGAAAATCACTAAAAATATATATACATGACCATCAAAATCTTTGAAAGTATAAAATAAATACGATCATTTAAAAGCATTTGATATTTCACGATTGCAATGGTTCTGGCTTTCCTCAAACAGATTAGATAAGTACACTGGAACCATATCCTTTTGGTGAGGTGCACCCGTGAATTAAAGAGCATTTCTGTGCACACGGCAGGAGCTCCTGGGGTGCTGATTTAAGTGGCAGACATCAGAGTCAATGCTATAAAAATAGGTTCCTTGCCACTCCACCGTATCCAGGAACGGGTGCGCCCTGAGCCCTGCAAGGTGCCCAGACAAAGAGACACCCAGGGCCACTATCTCAGCGTGAGTCACAAAGCAAAATTACAGCCTTGTGCTGCAGTTGTGAGACTTCCCCAAAATAGGTTTCCAGTGTCAGTAACCGGAGGGGTTGGGTGGCACCATGGGGAGGTGGAAGGGCTCCCTGAGCCCACCACGATCCCTTCTCCATCTTGGTGCAACCATCAGACGAGGGCTCTGGTCTCCAGGAGAAAACAAAAGGCATCATTTCCCGGAGATGGGCCCTTGCCCTCTAGATGTTCTTCTAAGATGTTCAGTGATGTGAGGTTTTCCTTGCCTGGTGTTACTGGTGTGGGAGTCAGCATCCAAACTCTGCCAGTAGTGGGGAATAGGAATGGATCAGAGCCCGGGGCCCAGAGGAGGGAGCAGGAGCTTGGTACAGAGCTAACCCTCCAGAAGCTCTCTGGGGAGACAGGGAAGGGACACTTTCCATGAGGAAATACAGGTAAGGAACTCATAGCCTGTCTCGACCTTAAAGAGCACTACCATTTGTTGGGGTTGCTTTTTCTTTTCCTTTTTTTTTTTTTTTTTTTTCTTTTTGTCTACGGAAAAATCCACCTTCACCTTACCAATAGTAAATTCAAGTGGACTTTCTGCAGCAATTTAAAAACTTTTTTTTCTTTTGTGCGCAGAGGCAAGATACTCTTCTCCCCTGAACCCTTCAACGTATTTGTTCTGCATCATTTTTTGATTTGCTGTTATCCCAGAGGCTCTCAGTGTTTAAATATCTCCCTCCCTCGCATGTAAAGCTGCGCACTAATATCGATCAACTTAGGCTGGAAGTTACTATAAGGCATTTTCAATAATCAGCCTGGCTGTTCAGAGAGTGTCTTGAATATAACCCTTAGGTAAACAGCATAATGCACACGGAGCTCTCCCTCTGCAAGTCCATCTTCGCAGTCTCAGGAATGGCTGCTAATACTGCACCAAACAAAGAACTTAATTCTGCCTTTAGACCATGCAGGTCAGATGCACAGCCACACCAGCTAACAACATCTTTACTTTAATGCATGGGATTTAAGTTCTATTTTGTGTTTTTAAAAAGTATTCACAAAAATAAACCCTCTACTGTTCTAAGAAGACAATTATGGCTTGTCAAGAATTCCAAGCATTAGGTATATAAAGCACCTTTATCAGTATATTGTGGTGAAGAGAAACCCTCACATGGCTAGGGCAGGGAGTAAAAAGAAAATAATTTCATGTTAAATGATTAAAAGCACACTACAGCAAAGGATGATGTATGCATGCTATATGCCAAGTAATATCTGTGTCTGCAGAGAGAAGGTAAGCTACACTGAGTTCTCAGGTCTTCATTTAATTCACCTCTGATTTAAAAAGTCAGTTTTATTCTCTTCTTACATTGCCTCATTAATCAAAAATGGGAGAGAGAAGTGATTGGAATAAAACACTTGAAAACATTCGACCTTTGTGTTTTAAATAGTTACATGTGCTGGTTACTTCACATAGTCCTTAATTCTAAAATGAAAAGAGAGAGTGTGTTAATTTCTTCTTCATAGCCCTGAAGCATCAGATAGTGCTAGGTTGTTTTTACAGCTCTGAAGATCCTTAAAAGAAAAGTTTGTGTAAACTAAAATGGCAGAAAGAGTTCAATGTAAAAATAGTCCTAGGTCGCTGCTTTGCACGCTCTGAAACCAGTGATGTTCACACCCACCAGTGGGCGAAAGATAAACATCACAAAAGTAAATAACACTGAAATAGATGGCTCCTATGAATCCTAGGGACAGCACAGCCTGTTTTGTTGTTTTAAAAAAAGATCATGCATAAGCAAGTCCACGTGACTTTGTTGACGGTTTCCGAAAGCACGTTCAGGTCACCTGAGTCTAGGCAAGGCCCAGAGGGTGCAGCGGCCTGCGGGACGCTGCTGCCCGGCCCTCACTGTTTGGCTTTCTTGTCCCTCTCCAGTGAGGCTCCTGCTACGGCAACGCTCTCCTCTCACTGAGGAGGGAGCACTGTTGCATGGGAAGCAATATTTTGCCAGTCTACATTGCTCTGAACAGTGGCAAGAAACACAGAATAATGCTGCATTTACACACCAGAGCCCTGGGGAATTCCCATCTGCTTTGGGGAAGGCCGAGGGCTGAGGACTAGGGCACACACCTTGCCCCCCGGCACCATCTTAGCCATGAAGAATAAATAGGGTTAGAGCAAAACTCCTGCGCTACGGCAAATGTGATTCAATGCAGGTAAACGCAGGATAAAAAGTGTAGGAGAAGAGATTGCAAAAGAAAGCAAGACATTAGGGGACGTGTTCAGAGGCATAATGATTGAAAAGAGATTTAAGTGTCCTCCTGGGTCATGAAAATCTTAAGCTAATGGATAACTGCAGTGGGAAAATCAAGCTGCCCGGTGAGCTACATGACTAGAGGAATATAAATCTAAAATTCTGGTACTGAATGGTAAATAAGACTGAACAGAAGTCTTACCTCTGGCATTGCATCTGGTACAGCCTGTGCCTGTGAAAAGGATGAAATCCATGGAAGAGCAGGAATGAGGCTAGGACAGAAATGTCGGGTAGGTCTGTGCCCTCTAACAGGGAGCCACGGGACCAGCTCCGGGTGGGATGGCCCAGCTCAGGACACACGGACACCCCTGTTTGGGTGCATGAGCAGAGCACTGTGACTCACTAACGTGAGCAAGGATTGTTCTGGTTCTGGTTCTAGAGATCACCCCATCAACCTGATGTGCATAAATGTGTATTTCCAAACTGACAAAGAGGAAGAAGGAGAGAGGATCATCTGAAACAAAAGGATCATATTTTATAAGCTACTGCAGGCAGCTCCGAGGCATCCTGCCACTGCAGGCCACCAGCACAGAGCTGCAATATTCTGCTTCTGGTTGTATTTTGTGAGATTGCAGAAGGGTTGCAAAAGAGACGAGGAAGGGAGAGGATCTTCAGAGGGTCATTCAGATGTCTTTGCTGTGAACATATGCTACATGCTCAAGGGCAAGTAGACTGCTAGGATCTTTCATAAAATAGATAAAAATATTCAAAGGGTTGAAGGGATATGGCAGACAGAAAAGGCAAACAGATTGTGATTGTAATACATTTGGTAGAGTTTTCCTTAAAAAAAACAAAATGTCAAAAAAACAAAGATGGAAATTTAACTAAAACCTGCCCAGGACAGATCTTGAATTATGCAAGGTATCCTCATGCTCTATGCTCTGAGGCAGTAAGCAAAACAAAACAAGAAAAAAAAATCATCACCAGAATGTCTTGCAACTCATTTAGAATAATTTGCAAAAGCAGGAAAACTTCCATGGTAAACAGAAACTGTAATGCTCAAGTCTCTAAAACCGTGTCTGTTCAAATTATTTCAGGATGTGGCTATTATAAAGCAAGTTCACCCATAATTTTACACTTCAGAATAACTTCAGCGCAGTCACTTGGGAGGTGGAAACCAGAGGCTCTTCTGAGCCTGCTTAAACTCTGTCCGTGCCTTTCTGTGCTCTCCTCGAACACGTTCTCCTTCTCAGACTCCCCCATGAACAGGAGACACATCCTGTTGGGAAGCACTTGCCCATCACCTTTATAAATTCAGGTGTTTAGGCATAAATGTAGAAATTTAAGTCTTGGAGGAAAAGGTAGAGGGTCTCATTCAAGATCTTTCACATGTTTCAAGTACTGTGTATTAAAAATGTATTTCAGTTTATTCTATAGGCAATCTTAAATAGAGTAAAAGGGAAAAGAAGTTTCAAAAATGAATGAAACATCACACACTAACAGGATGCCTGCTAGATTTTTGTATATCCAGAGGAAGATTTAAGGCAGGAAAGAGTTTAAAGATTCCTTGCCAAAGGAGTTTCTGAAAACCACAATGGTTACAGAAAATTAATTTCAAATTCAAATAGTGCAAATTTTGAAGCTAGAAATGTGCAGTTTCTCTGACTCTTCTTGAATTTAATTTTTTATTAAACTAATGAAATCTAGCCTGCATGTGCTGCAGACCAAGAGCAAGCCAGTACTTCATAATGGGGAAATAGACTTAAATTGCTGAATTAAATCACATGAACTCAAAAACAAATTCAGTGGGTGTAATGGCACTTGTGTTAAAAAATTGCACCTGTAATTCTTCCTTGTCTTGTTTCTTATTTGTCAACGTGCTGTAGGTCACGAACATGACTGGGAGGACATCAGGGCACCTTCCTTTCCTGTTGCCTTAAATCAGCTGGTCCTCCCTTTCTCCCATGTCCCCCACCTGCTGCTCAGATCCTGACTTTTCCTCAACACATCCCTCCTTTCTTGCGGTTGCCACTTTCCATACGGACACACAACATCCTGCCCGTTCCCCTCACGCATTATCCCAGGCTCCGGTAAGACACCCATGGAGCAATGCAGAACATCCACAACCCTGGAGATGCGGTTCCCCTCCATCCTCCTCTATCCCACAGACCATGAGCTACGGGCTACAGGTTTTCCTCAAGGGCCAGAGCTTTCCCATGAACCTACCCCACATCCTGACACACCTGTAGCAATCGGTTCCATCCTGACTTCCCTCTGGTTCATGGTGGCCTCTGCTCACACCACTAATGAACATCTGGCCTCAACTGCTGGGCTTTGGGGAATATCAGGTTGCTCTTACAAAGGTATGTTGGCAGATATTTTTAAAGAAACATGTTCTGAGAATGTTTTTACAATCCCCAACTCTACCCATTCTGTCCTAAAATCCGTTTCTCTATCTCTTCTCCAAAAGACAAATTTTTATATATATATATTTTAAATCACTAGAAGGAATCCCCTACTGCTTACACAGTAAAGTCAGGCAGAGGCAAGATTCGCTCTCACAGATCTTATCCCTCTAAGCCATCAGACTGACTAAACCACTATCCTTTGATCAATAGGGAGCTAAGTGGGAATTTTCAAAAAAACCTTTAAGCAAAATAAAGTTGCTTCTTTATTACACGCAGGTCTTACTCCCCTAACTAGAACAGAAGCAGGAATATTCTTTTTTTTTGTATTCTAGCTCAAACCTTGTTCAGTTTGGATGGAAGAAAGATTCAGCAGGGAGATTCAGGGCTGAGAATAAGAGAGTATTTACCAACACTGAATAGGATTGAATCAAAGATTAAGTGAAGTGGCCAACTGTGAGAAACAGTGAACCTGTACTTTTTGGTCGTAATTAAATGTATCACAAAAGTTGGGGTAATTAACTCTCTGAAAATGTATATTCATTCTATTTAATTAAAGGAATAATAATACAAAACAATGGTTTCACCGTACCATGAAAAGGTGAGGTTTTATTTTAGCTCATTTTTCCTCTATCCACAGTTCCTCCTAAGGGGGAAAAAGACGGCTACAAAGAAGTTTTGTGTGTGAAACTGAACGTGCACATCGGACTTCTAAGATGCTATTATAGCAAATCACTAAGTGCTCAAAAGGCAAAACATCTTTTCAGAGACCAACGCCAGACAGCAAGGAAAATGACTCTTTAATAAAAGCGGATCAATTTTCCAGCTAACCTGCCCCAAGTGGAAACAACATAAGCCAGGTTCCCAACGAGTCAGCATTAATGATGGGCGCACGCAATGAAAATCATATGGACATAACAAAATTGCCTGGGGCAACCTTCATACGGGCTTGCAAGTTGTCTGTCTCGCTTCTTCCCCCTCCCTAACCCCACTCCTAGGGCTTCTCTTAGAAGCAAGTTTTGTCACTGTGCTTAGCTGTGCTGCACAGGAGGTATTTAGGGAAGGTCTGCAGTATTAAGGAAGGAATAACTGATTCATGGAGCGCAGCGGAGAGGGAAGAGAGCTGGGTTTGGGTCCTGGCTCTGCAGACAGGCTGTGCTACAGTTATTCTGTTCTCCACATGAAGATCTCTCACCCTCAGGAAATCTGTTGTGCAGGAGGAGCAAGTTCATGTTCACTTAAAAAATTCTGAACAGTGTCCATACCGTGTTCAAACTCCTGTCCGAAACAAGAATAACAATATCCCTGAGCACAGGGTGCTGAGGATGAATTGCCAAATGTGGATGAAACACCGTGGTTAGATTAGATGTGCTATTTTGAATGAAAGCAAGCAAGCATATTTGTCAATATTAACAGTGAAGCAAAAATCAGTTAGATTTTTCAAAAGCATTTGAACTGAGCTATCTTTTTACCTACTGAAGTCAAGAGCAACACTTAAATATTTAATTAAGAAAGCCTAAACAAGCTCCAGTATATTAGCTTTTGTCCAATGGTTTTCATTAAACAAGTAATAGCTACTTCAATGTACTCTCAAACCTCTGCCCCTCAGAGAAAATACGGAACCAAAAAAAACAAACAGCCCAAGAGAAAACAGCAGCTATTTCACATGAATTCCCACTTGCTTCCTTGCTCTAGGT
>JAVCKT010015384.1:0-10956 GCA_032273925.1 Rhynchotus rufescens
GCACAAAGCAAATGCTTGAGCTCAAGCACAATACACACACAAACCACATGGAGCTACACTGACCTCCCTCCACTCTAAAACTCAACACTGAGAATGATTTTTTACATCTTCTCTGCTATTAGTGACTCGCACGTAGCAATTCCAATATCATCGCCTTGAATCCCTGGGAAACCACAGTATTAAGGGAAATGTAAGATCAAACTATTAAAAACAATTAATGAAGTGCCCCATCAAACAGATTCATTTCACTTCCTAAAGCAAAGTACTTTGATCCTGGAGCATTAGTGATTTTAAACGTTCCCATCTCCCGTCCTCTAGCCTTGCTCACTGCTGCAGCCCAGCAAGAAGAGAGATGAATTATTCCAGGTGGGCATCTGGCTTTTGGAAGCGTCTAGGAAACAGATGCTCTGAGCTTTTCCCTTCCTTTTGGGAAAGGCAATTTGAGAGCTGAAACTAGGATGCATCTTAGGAAGGGCAGCACGGGCAGAAAGCCCCTCACACCTCCACAAAGCCCAGCTCATTTATGATATGCAACATAAAACTACCCATGACAATTTCTTTGCTTCCACCAGAAGCCTCTTTGTTTTATAATCTCCATTATTATGGCACCATTAAAAGCCTTAGTGATTTAGATAGCACCCTTGATTTAAGCCAGACACTCTCGACCACCAAGTACCCGATCTATAAACTACCAACCCAAAGGCAACGCTGAAAGGTTACTATTCAATTTGGTGTTTTTATGCTAGGCAGAAACTCCTCTGCAAGCACTCAAGACTTCCACAATATTAAAAGATAACCCACTTGTTAACTTCTACATAACATTTACTTTAGCTAATGGCAGTATTTTTAAAATCCTTGCCTCTATAATCTTATTAACTTCTAACACTCCCAAGTTCAGCTACAGGAAAAACCAAATGCTGCCTATTGACTCCGGATGTCATCCGAACGGCTAGACCACAACACCCTTCCTACGATTATTATTGCACAAGATAAAGACATTTAAGAGGAGACTCTTTGCAAAAGCTGCGCTCAAAGAGCAATCGGCGAGGAGCCCAGCTAAGCTGCATGGCAAACACCTCCCCTAATTTCATTGTATTTATAGGTCAGCTAGTTTTACTTTGAAGCACAAGAGATTTACCAGGAAAACTCATTACTGCCACTTGCTCCGATTTTCTTCCTCAATATAATTAAGCTCTGCTAATTGTCTGTCACGATTAAAATCATGCCAATAACAACCTTGTTTCCCCACCCAGCTGTGGTGCAAACACTTCCCAGCTCTTGGTCAGGGGCAGTTCATCCTGGACAGGTTGCAAAAAGTGTTTCACCAAACATGTGAGGTGAGATGTTGGCCAATTCACTGAGAAATTCACAAAAGTCAGGATTTTACTGCTGTTTTTTGCCAGGGAAAGATGACTGGGAGGCAGAAAGAAGTGATGTGACCAATAGCTGCTTTTTAAGTAAAAAGTCAGATGCAATGAGCAGCCAGAATTCCTTCTTGCAGGCCAGCAACAATTAATTTAAATTAAAAAAAATTAAATTTAAACAATTGAATTTTAACAATTAATTTAAATAAATAAATAATTTAATAAATAGAGTGCACAGCAGTAGAGATCAGCTACTTTGTTTTCAGGGTCCAGCATCAACGGGGTCGGTGAAGAGGCAGCCCAGCCCAAGCTGGGACCATCAGACCTTCTCCTCAAAAGAGATATTGCAAGTTTTGTGCTTTTTTTTTTAAGGCAAGGTTATTGAAGTTTTTTTTCAAAAAAATATTCTTCATCAACTTTGCTGTCCAATATATTCCAAACGCGGCATCGCGCTCTCGGTGCTAAGAGAAAGCAGAGGGCTGCCAGTCTGCTATCATTTCCCAGCACCAAGGCCAGCTTATCAGAAAATGACATCAGCGGCAGACACTTAAAATACATTTATTCCAATGTTTCTCCCACCCTTTCCAATGAATACTAGATTGAAAACTCCCACTAAACAACCAAGCTCTTCCAAACCAATCTTGGGCTGTTCTGGTCATTCATGCAACCAATTCAATTTGTTGCCAGGTGGAAGCTGGAGGGCTGATACGGATCAAAAAGCCTCGGGTCTGCTAGAAACTTCCTTCCATGGCCACAGGCATAGGATCAAGGCTTAAATCAGAGCAGTTCTCATCCCAGGAATTTCCTCAGCTCCATGATTTGCTCCTTCCTTTAGGAAGGTCGGTCTTGACAACCTTCCAAAATATCATAAAGAAAACCTGCCCATTGCAGCTCTTACCTGAGTCTTGAATTCCTTTTATACATTGATTTTCATCCCCTAGTTCCACAACTTCCAAACTACGGGATTTTCTGTTCCTAAGAAGTTGTCCAGGAAGTCTTGCAGAATGAAAATCAATGAATATTTTAGCATTGCTCAGTTCTCATGAAATCATGAGTTTTTTGGACCAAACTTACATAAGCCAATCTGAGTAAGAAAATAATCAGGGTATATGCAATTTTCTTCCTGTGAATATAATAAATTGTCTGTTATAGCTGAAATTTCAATCCCTTAAGGCTCCCCCCTTTAAAAAAATGAAACAAAAACTGAGCATATTATATAATTTCCTTAAGGCAATTTTCAACAGTTTACACCTTCAGAAAGAACAGACTAGATAAATCTTGCTGCACTGGCATCAAGAGGAGGATTTCTCGGGTCAGAAAGGGATCCAAACCAGTAAGGGAAGGAGGAGGGTTCAGTTCCAGCTTCTCTGGTGACCACACTCAGCGTGCTTTGGGATCCGTGCAAATGCCATAGTGCTGTGCTGAGGTCCCCACAGGCCCCAGATAAATTCTTATATTATGGTCAACACTGCTAGAGTCAATGCTGCTATAAAGAACCTGACTGTTTCATCCTGTCTCAGGAGACCAGGGTTATTCTCCTGGCTTTGCCACTGCCTGCTGGTCCATCACCACGCATAAATCATGGGAAAGGAAAAAATTCCACAAATTCCTGGAAAGGAAAAAAAAAAAATCTCTGTCTTTATTTAGTATAAAGGCACTTTCACCTCTAACTCTCCAAATGCACTCAAATACCTCTGAACCAAATCCTGGTTTCCGTCCACTGCCTGTACACACCGACACGCAGTTCATCTCTTCTTAGGGGCAAAAAGCTAGCACTTAAGCACTTATTTCTGAGGAAAAACCATTCAAAGAGAGACGGAGCGCTTGGTATGGACCCTGGAAGCTGATGGACCAGTGTTTCTAGCAGTGCAAACAGGAGCACGTTGGAGCAGCCCGGCGCTCGTCTCGACATCCATCCTTTAGAGAAAATGAAGAAGAATGAACAGCTCGGCCTCGCTCGCGCTCCAAGCGAATCAAACACTCCTGTATCTGTTTTTTCCTCTCCTGCTCTTGCTAATGAAAACAAAAGACCCAAATGTTTGATTACTTCCCTTCCGCGTCAACACTGGTTGGTGTTGACCAACGCTGGTGTCACTTCTGGTTTGACGCGGAGGGGACTTGTGAGAGGCCCGTGGTTGCGGCGCGGGCGCCTTGGCGCTGGCCGGGCTCGTTGGGACCCGTCCTGACGAGCTCCACCGCTCCAGTCCGCGCCGCCAGCAAGGGGCACGTTGGGTTTGCCGATAAATCCATAGGGAGCAGTGAACCAAGACAGCTCCTTCTCGCCAGCCCCCCAGTTAGTGCAGGCTGCCGTGTTGACGCCGCCGCCGTTGCGCCGTTGGCTTTAGCTCTGCCCTCCTCTTCTCTTCAAATTCTCCTCTCATTCCCCTTCAAAATAAGGGTGACCCCTGCTAAAGGCCGAGCAAAGGGAATTCAGGACACGCATCTTTAGGAAGTTACAGCAGCAGCCTCCTGCTCGTGAGGACTGGCCATGTGTTTGCAACCAATACATTATAGATGGAAAAATGAGCATGAGAACGTTATTTGGTATACCAAGGAAAAAACATTTTTTTTTCATCTACGATATACTCATTTTTATACAATTCTCAAAAGAAAAAAAAAACAATGCATAAGGCATGTATTTACTTAAATAGAACTTTTATTTCCCCAAACTGCAAATGGTGCAGCAGTATTTTCTCTGGATGATCTTTTATGTAACCTAAAGAGAAAGAGGGAAAAAGCAGTTTAAATGACTCCAGCTTTTTAGCAGAGTTGTGCCAGTTTGGAGCGGAACACATCAAACGCTGAGTTCTTCCCAAAAGGTTGTGCAACCAAAAAAGGAGGAAATAAATCAGAGCATGATTAGTTTCTGTAGCAAGAACTGAGTAGGAGAGCAAATCAAATTTAACACTAGCCAGGCAATAATGGAAAATGCCCATCTGCCCGAGAGCTCCCTCGGGATGAACAACCTAACGGCTCCGAGCTGAGCCAAAATTCTCCTCGGGATCATGGAAACCACTCGTCCATGGGCTCCGCGGAGGGAGGAAGGGGAGAGCTGTGCCGTGTTCCTTGTTAGCATTATGGATCTTTATGGATCTCCTTCTTCAGCGAACGTGAGCAATTTAGAAACACTCTGGTCCGAAGACGTATTAGCTGCCCTCCGAGATGCTTGATTGAGCTCTTCACAACTCAGAGGAGTTAAAAAGGAGCCCAAGGCTCCTTTTGAAATGGTTTATATTGTAAGAAAGCAAAGCCTGCTTACTGCTCTCCCTACCTAACCTCATCAGGCCATGGTCTTGCTAAAATTTCCAGGCACACGTGCCTGTCTTCTGCTCACAGCTCCATTAAACCTTAGGTAAATTCACACATGCCATTGCTGCAAGGAAGCATCGCAACCACTACCCAGTGTTTTCTCCCTGTGATGGAAACCAGCATCAGCTGGGCTGCACCACTGGAGGAGAAGCCAGCCAAGAAGTCACTAACAAATCCCAGTTCATCAGTCTTGCAATCAGAATTCATTTCAAAATAATTTCCGAAGACTAACACGGAGCCGCCTAAGGCACAATCAGATACTCCAGATAATCCAAACAGATGTCGTATCATTCAACAGATTATGAAGTGTCCACATGAAAACAGAACACAGAGCAAAATAAAGAAGGAATCTTAAATATTTAGCAAACTGAGTGCACTTGAACAACAATAAGAGCAGCTGGAGCCTTGGAGATGCGGGTCAGGTGTTGGCCAAGCACTTGGGTGCTCCCGGCCATCTCAGCCAGCTAAGGAGCTCATCTGTTCCCACCATGGCATGAGCAAGCCCCAAGCCCGGGCTCAGCGTGACAACCCTCTTGCTGCAGCAAAACGCAAAATACACATTTATTTGGCATTAGAGTCATGCCAAGCAATCTGCTGAACGTCACAAGTTAAACTGGAGAATATTCCTGACAAGAGAACTTCACTCTCATTAGATGGAGCGAGGAAAGGAGACTCTGGGTGATCCTTGTCCCACACTTCACTCTAAGCTAGAAAGGAGGCGACTGGCAGCATTGCTTCCTATTAATTAGACATTATCTCTTTGAATAGATGGAGAACCACTTTCTTCTCAGTATGACCACTGGTGCAACACAAGGAAATTCCTACATTTATTAATTGGACAGTAACACCTTAAGTAGAAGTTATTTATACTCCCAGACCCTGCAGAGGAATCCAGGGCTAAGAATCAGGCATTTAACTTTTCCAGGCAGATCACAGAATCCCACAGGATGACTGAGGTTGTGAGGGATCTCTGGACATCATCTGGTCCAAACCCTCTGCTCAAACAGGGCCACCTGGAGGGGTCCTGTCCCTTCCGAAAATGACTTAAAATCATAGCATCATATATCTACACACTGGAGTATTTCGATTTTTTTTTTTTTTTTAGGATCTGAAATTCACAATTTCTTCTATAACCATGAGCACTAAAAAGCTGAAAAACTCAACCAAGAGGAAGACGAGATTCATTAAAACATTGACATAAGGTGTTTCACTGAGCCACGCAGACTGCGCTCAAAAAGCTAAAGCACCAGCGAAGAGCGCTCCAAAGCCCAGCCTAACCAACAGAACTAAGCATGGGTGCCAAAAAGCAACCACCAAAATGCTTTTTCCCCAGATTTTCTCAGTTTTTACTTGCCTTAATCCTGCAATACAGACTTTGTTCAGTGGGATGGTGTGAGAGGAAGGGCTGCCCCTTCATCCTCGCGCCGTGGGAATGTCGTGGCACTCTGCACAGAAATTGGCTGCACTCGGCTGTAATATTTTCCTTGTGCTGTTGCAGCGCTTCTTGATTAATTAGTGCTATTAAAGCACCTACACGGAGTGCACATGACAACTCGCCTGGCATAACAGTGGAAAGAAAGAGCAGGTCCTGCTGCACTCAGGGAAAAGTCTTTGAAGTGTAAATAGATAAAGATAATCAAATTCAGACGAGATTAAAATTAACAGACTATCAACCAAGTGACACTATTAATAAATGTCCACAACAAGCAGGGACAGAAAGGACTCTAGGAAGACCATATGTAATTTAATTAAACAAATGAGAACATTCCAAAGAAGCCATAGCAGATAACTACACGAAAAGACAAATAAAGACTTCCCCATTAATTGGTGCTCTGTTATTCACTGTATAAAATGAACCATATCAGTTCTCCTCTTTATTTACATAGCAAAATATAGGTGCGAAACCTTTGGCTTTAATTATAACCTTGCATAATGTAGATACTTGTCCTTAGCATTAATAAATGAATTTTTGTTCTGTCTCTGGCACCTAATGTTAGACCGTGCAAGCCCTGAATATACCCAGGTACTCAAGCAACCTTGTTATGCAAAGGAATACTGTTATTCTGATTTTATGAATAGCATTTTGCAACCTCATTAGTCTTGAGGTAGCAGAGCTTTGTTGGGAGGGCTTTGCTTGATATTGCAGGGCGTGAAAAAATAACACCCCTTAATCTCCATGTCTAAAATAAGCCAAATATCTGATCTAACTGCAAAAGCTTGACAAAACTCTGCACATTAGCTCTGCTGATACACGCTAGTTCCTCGAGGAAAATAAGCTAGCCCAGGAAGAAAAGAAACTCAAACCCAAGACCTTTTAAAAACCACGGCCATGTCAACTTTAAAGCTTCTTCCAGCATAAAAAATATTGCCTTAAAAAGCTCACAGACCAGACCACTTGTGTGACAGCAGGAGGCTATTTTCTTGATTGAGATGGTCAGAATACTTTTAAAAGCAAATAGCACCCAAAGCTTTGCCACTGCCATCTATCACCAGAGCACGGTATAACGTGGCAGTTGCCTAATTGTCGGTGGTTCCCGTATCAGTTTCCTGATCAATTCACTTGATTTTGATGCATTTCAATGACTCTGCACAGGAATCGCGGCATCACATTTCTAATGAGATCCTGCAAGGACCTGCTGTAATTGACCCCGAGCTATATAACATTTTTATCAACAAGCCAGAAGAAAATAGGACAACATTATTTGATAAAAATGTCAAATGAGTGACAAAGATTGAGAGAATGGTAAATAATGAGGAGGAGAAGGAATCGATTCGAAGCAAGCTGATAAGATCAACATAAGCAAACATTACGTGCTTCACAGTACAGCTATCGAATAAGTCCTAAATCCTAATTAGGATTTAGGATCAACTGAATCTTGGGAATGAAGAACAAAAGCGACTTTCACAGTTTGGAGACGTCTGTTCCAGGAGGCAGGGATGAAAACCAGTGCTGTGGAAATCACAGCCAGATGTTGCCACTGTAGCCAAGGGCAAGTCCCTGGGCAAGGGGTCCCTGGGCAAGTTATTAGAATAAGGTCACTCAGGAAGAGAGAGGTTGAATTTCAGTGGTAGTTTGCACTGGTTCTTATGATGAGCCTGTAACAAACTCACTGTTGCAAAAGAAGCATTGGCCAAAATCTTCCGCAGAGCCACCGTCCAAACCGTGCCCAGGCTGCCTGGGAAGGGTGTGGGACACCAAAACAGCAGCCTCATCCCTGAGGTATCCTTGGAGCCTGCAAGTTCACTATACTGCTGTGTCATTTTTAGCATGGAGGCCCCACAAAACAGGGGGTCGACTGAGGAGTAAAGCTACAAGGAGCAAGCACAAAAAGCTCATCAAGGCCCAACCCAGAGAACAGCTCAGAGATCAACCCTCCTCAGCCCCGTGGTCATGCTGAGTTGTCCTTGGCTGCATCCATCCTTTCTCAAAGGTGCTGAGACATGACCAACATCGTCCTTTCTCCAAAAGTTGTCCCCAGTCCTAACCCTACTGTTCCTTGGCCCTACGTCTGAATCTCTTCCAGGATCACGCAGGCTTAGTTAAGCACCACATGGTCATTGTGGGGTTCTAAGAAAAGAAAAACCCTACACTCAGCCCACAAAGCCACAGAAAACAGCTCCCTGTACGGAAAGACTCAGATTCTCATCAGAAATAAACACTATTTTTTTAAAGATTTGTTGTTGTAAGTTTTAACCCAAAGCTCATTCAGCTGGCCAACAAATTAAGCAATGCTGCAAACACTGCTTAGAGACGAGTGCAGGACGCCGTAGATCTTAGCTGAATAAGGCACGCTGAGCAAGTACCCATTAGTGATGATGATTACGCACCAGAGCAGCTCATTAAGCCTTTGCCTCGCTGGTATCCATCTCATCAAGACGACCGTGCATCACTGCCATGGTCCTCAACCACAACACGAGCTGCCAGGCTCGAAAAGGGGCAGCACGTGGCACGGGCAGCGGCGCTGCCACCAGTGCCATGGCAAAGGCTCCTTATGTTCCCATGATCCGAAAGAGAGGATGCTTAAAAACAGACTCCAATTACGTGCTGCTGAACAGCTGATGTTGCCTCCAAAGTGGGCACGCACAAACACACACAAAATATGTGTCCCTTTAGGAGCAGGAAAATGTAAGAGAAGCCTTGAAGGCTCTGTACGTGCCCACTTCCCGGGACGGATAATGAGTTATAAGGCAGCGCTCGGAGCTGCCTTCGGAGACCTACAAAGAGAAATGCCTTCAATCTTAATAAACACACGTGCGTTTGCTTCTGCTTTGCATTAAATTAAATGAAATAAAATGGCACTCTTTGACCTAAGCTGACGGAGATAGAAGCTGGAAAATTTTAAACAGAATTATTTTTTCATGCATATGCAAGCTGACTGTGGCACTCATTTCTTCATGGCATCCAAGAGGCACATACTAGAAAAGTGTTTAAGGGTTAATTACGTTACAACCATATAATCAGCTATTATGTAGTTCTCATTCACAAAGCACTTTCAAGTCTTTAGCAAAGTTATCTAGGAATATCTAACCTCATATTAATAAATAGCAAAAAAAACCCCCAACCCCAACAACAACAAACAAAAAAAAATAGTATTCATGATGATATTGGAAATCAACTCTAATATTTATGCTTTAAAATCTCTGTTAGTTAATGCAGAAGACAGAAGGGAATTTGCTCATTATACATCATCAAATGCATGACAAATAAAAGACTACAAATTGTTATGCTATAGAGAAGAGGCTATGAGATTTATGTACTCATATTGTTTGGCAGAGACGAGATAGTCCATAACCTCATTACCAAAATAAAAAGAATGCCTCAAAGCGATGCACGAGATACAACCACCACCACCAAGGGGCAGATGACAACGCGCATCAGCAAAAGGTTTGAGGCAGATAACCTCAGATGTAAAACATTAAACTTCTGCCTTTGGATCTTGCTTGGGTTTAAAAGAGTAATTTGGGTTTTATACAAACACAGAGTGTGCTTAGAAATGAAAATGAATGCAGGCAATTCCAATGGCTTGACGTGCTACGCAGCGTTTCCCTGCCGATCCACCCTGTTTGGGGACCAGGATATCGCAGGTTAGTGACAGCCATACCTTGCACGGGGTGCACAAGTGCTCTTTGTTTTGAATAACAGCTACAGAAAATCAATAGATTTCATGAGTTCAATTAATCCCTACGGCTGCTGTGCCAGAGTCTGAAGGAAACAAAGAAGTTTTCCATTCCTAAGCTTTGGGGCTACGCTATGCATAAGTGAGGAGGGCCCGTGAGCACCAGGGCTGTGGTGCCCATGCAAGCCATTTTCCCTGTAATTTGTGCTCTTTAAGGATAAGCCCTCATTCCTTGCGAGGCTAAGCCAGGGTGAGGCCGTTTTCTCAAGGGACTCATGCAGCCGTTTACATTTACATGTGCTTGAGAGCCCTTAAATTTAAAGCCACGAGGATTTGGGTTTGGAGAGTGGATCAAGCTCCTCAGGGGTAGAGCCCTCATGGCCTTGCTGAGCTATATGAGGGTTTAGAAGACCTGTCCATCATTATTGGTGCTTCCTCTTAAGCAATTTCATCTGTAGGACTGAAAATATAGGATACCTCCATTTATGCTATATTTAATTGTCCAAACGCAGGCTCAGCTTTGACAAATATCCTCAACCCCTTGCTTGACAGGACCTGGGCACCTAGGGAAACCACTCATATACACAGGGCACCTTAGTGAAATGATGGCCAGCATCTTCTCCAGTGTTTTATTTTTCCCTCTAAATTGAGCGTGTGGGTCTTGGAAAGCACCTATAAAGCTATAAACCTGAGTCTGACTAATTACTTTGTGGTAAAACAGTCATTTCTCTGTCAGATTTTATACCAAGACAGCTACCCCGGCATAAGGAGATGCCTTTTCACATGACAGACAACATATCAGCCTTGGCGTTCCCAACCCTCACGTGGCCTTTTTTTGCCAGCAGCAAATCTGAGATAAATCTGAAATGTTTAGCGAGCGGTTCACCTCTTGCGCAGCCTGGAACAGCTGCCTTACGACAATGTCATTTTCCCCAAAAAGCAGTTTCTCCAGGCACGTGCAGCACTATGTGATGACGTGACTTCAGCTGATGTCCCCAGGAGCCACAAGGGCCGACAAGGCCGTGGTGTGGCCTGGCTTGGTGCTGTGCTCCAATGCCCTCCCTCATCTAGGACAAGAGGAAAGGGCCTCAAGTTGCATCAGGAAAGGTTGAAGATAGAAATTTTCCCTAAAACCTACACAGAAAGAGTGGTGAAGCACTGGGACA
>JAVCKT010015384.1:10966-23261 GCA_032273925.1 Rhynchotus rufescens
TCTTTTCCAGCCACAATGATTCTATTATTCCATGATTTGCAGAGGATCAGAGGTTTCTGTGGAAATGCACCATCAGTCCACCTCATTTATCAAAAGAAACAAGAAAAAAAGCTTCCAAACGGGGATCTGTGTGCTTGCTCCTGGCGTGTTGCACATTCTCCCGCCCTGAAGCATCATCCCTACGCAGCTGCAGCATTTCTATGATGGGGCAGGAGCCTTTTCCTTGCTTTCCTGCTTGAGTCGGGATCAGTTTGTATTTCTCAACATCACAATTGGGGCTGCCGGGCCCAATAATGAAAAATTGAAAGTCAGATCACCCCTATTAGGCTGTCAGGGGCTGACGGGGCCGGCATGGCGTCTCCGCGCTGTGAAGGGCTGCCCTTGTAGGGAGCTGACAGGCAAATCTCCGCAGAAACGCGGACGCTGGATACGGGCTATTTATAGCAAGGCAGAGCTGCAATGTGCATGCTAACGTACTGCACAGGACCCCACGGTGCAAGGTGGATCGTAAGGCAAAATTCCATTAAGATAAGACTAAGGAGAGGCCTGAAGAGATGAGATATGGAGACAAGGGGAGGACGGATTTGGGTTTTCTTATGTCTTGGCACCAAGAGCCTAAGTAGGTGCAATAACCCTGCAGGATTGAGAGCACAGTGCAGTTATCAACAGCACATGAATACAATGGTAAGATCCAGCAGTCAGCATGGTATGGTTAAGGAGGTGCAGATAGCCTTCTCCTTCTCCCTCTCTTTCTCTCTGGACCACATTTGGAGCACATGGTCCAGGAATGTGGGTTCGTGACAGTGCGTGGCAGTGCTAGCTGCTCCCATCCAAAGCTCCTGCAATATTAATGTCCTTGGCCGTGTCACGTCTACACCAGCCGACAGTCACACAAGGCAGAGCAAGGCAGCACTTCTCCCAGCGCTCAAAAAAACAAATTTCTGAACGTTCACTTCTCTTTCTCATTTCACGTTTTAACTCCGAGACATTTACATGCTACTTAATCCGAGAAACTGGTAAAAGAAAGCATTTTGATGTAATCCCAGAAGGTACCAAAACCCCACTGTCCAGCTTAGGGACCACACACTCCTCCAGGCTGGGACTGCTGTCCTGGGTAGCAGTGCAGAATTCTGACCTGGTTTGAGGGATGCCATACAGTGCAGCAAAAACCCGGTCCAGCAAACACCAGCAAGAATAGTCCCAGTAAGAGTTACTGGGACCAGAACTAACTTTTCAAAGAGGGACTCAGCAAGTGCTAAACAGATCAGCAGTGAAACCTCAGCGAGTTCCTGCTCACACACCAGTTTTCCTGTGGTTTCCTAATGCTTACCCGGTACACAACTCCCGAGCATATAGATAACTATACAGTGCCTGTGTGCGAGTTATCTGGCCTGCTAGATACTGTTGCTGAATATAGATAAGATATGAATACACATATATATATAAAAGAAAGAAGCTAAGACTGATAAAAGTGCCTGTGCACAGACAGCAGCTTAAGACTCACCAGCCTCTTTGGCTCTCATTACTGGCTCTTTTAACTAGAAGCAGACACACAACTCGAGGAAAATCTTTTAAATCCTCGGCTAGTTACACTGAGGTCACCAGACAGGTGCTTCTTACAGGGGCCACACACACATGCTTGCTTTTGCTTGGATTCAACAGTCACTTTTTTTCATTTTTCCCCTTTTGTGGCTAATTTTCCAGTAACCAAAGAATATGGTATAGGAGGCGGTCTGCCAGGTGCGTGGGTTTACGTTAATGATCTACGATCCTTCATCACGGCCAGACACCTTGTCAAGAGAATGGAAGGCAAATATTAATGTCTCTTAAAATACATATGAGTGTTAATGAAGGTCCTTTTTGAGGGGGAGAAAGCAAGGAAGAAAATTGTGCATTTAAATGTTGACCATGGGATTCACTGTCCAGCTAAAACACCTTGTCTCTTCCAGTAAACCACTTTGGATATGAAATGGGGCGCCCAAATTTGGTGCTGGCCTCACGACAGGCAACACTAAAGAGGTTGAGGTCTCAACATGGGTTTCAAGGGAAGGAAACACCTTCCTGAAGTACCTTCCACCCCGACATTGCTGCTGATTTTGCAAGATATCAGACTGCTCTGAGGGGGAGCAGCGGGTGAGAAACGCACATTCTTAGCAAAAACCCCCTGTGCATTTCAGCCTTTCTAGTAAAATAAAAATGGAGAAATAATTCACTTTATACAATCAGCACATTTGCTGTACTAACACTGAAACGCTGCAGCTTGGAATGATGAAATGTTCCTTTGACCACATTGAATGATAAGACAAGATCACACATAAGTGTGCGCTGCAAATGTGCATAATGAGGATTAGTGTTTAAATATGATCTGAAGCATGGAAATACATTTGAACAGAACAGCAATGAGAAAATATTTCGTATTATCAAAACACAAGGAAAAATCCCAATTATTCAGCATTATTTGTCATTCAGAAAGCTTTCAACCTTTTCAGGCTCAACATTACAGGTTTATCAAAAGCCTTAAACAGAAACATTTCCAGGGACTATGTAAGACCCAGCCTCAGCACTGATTACTGCTTAAAAATCTTTTGCAAACCTCTCACTTTTCTTAGTTTTTCATTTTCTTTCTTAGTGACAAATATTAAACAGAAGCAGAGATTTCAGTGTCATCCATTGCTAAGGTATCCATGCATTTCCAAATGGCTTTGTGAGGACCTCTTCCATTTGGGTGCTGCTCTTGCAAGGGTCCTGGAAACTCTATTCATACACTATAAAACTTGAAAAAATGAAAATAGAAAATAATTTTTGTGTCAGATCCACACTGCCCAATCAGACCAGGCAAGTAATTGGATCAAGCGTTTGAAGGAAGCAACTGATACATGATTTAAAATAATTAAAATCCTAAATCAGCATGATTTTAATGGTAGAGCTAGCCTTAAAGCAAGGATTTCAGTAGTAATCCTGGATGAATAATTAGCTGAAGCAGACACATATTTATGGGGACAATGGTGCTCCGTTAGGCAGAGACACTAAAATAATGACAAGTGAATTAAAAACCCCATGTAATAGATGTGAGGAGATGACAGTTGATGCCTCTGTTGTCACCTAAGAAAATGGCTTTGCGGTTCTTTGGATCCCTGGAAGCCTTTCTGAAGCCTTTTCCACTGCCAAATCATTCAGAACGTGGAATTATATTTGACTGCTGGTACTCAAAATATTTTGTTCAATCACACAGTGTGTTTTTTCCACCAAAAAGGAAAGAAAGGACAGGGAGGTGGAAGCTGAACTTGCTGGGAGATTGTAATTCTTGACAGCTAGGGAAAAGGAAGATGATAAAAAGAAAAATTATAAATAATCCTGAGGCTCTATCAGACAATACCGGCTGCCTGCACGCTGCCTCCCTAATTCCTGCTTTCAGGAAATATGAGTGCAATATCATTTTGGTCGATTCAGGTGCTAAGCCACATTCGGGGAAGCATTCAAGTCTCTATGCGGAGCAAGAATCACCGACACACTTCCTTAAGGACATTAAATACGAGCGTTTTGACTTTAAATCAATAGAAGAGCTCGGAAAGTTAAATACAGAGCACAACAGATTATGCAGAAAATGATCCTTGAAAATTTTGCACATAGGCAGGGCTGTAAGATTTTACCTTCTCTACGCCTGCACGTCTTAGCTCATTAATCATCAGTACTTTGGTCTATTACTCGAGTTTGTGTTGTGGTGGTAAGCCTATAAATTTGCTGCAGAGCTGGGCAACCAGCTTCACCAGGGGCTGAGCAATAAAAAATAGAGAGCCAGGCACGGGCTCTCCCGCAAGGAAGCAAGTTGTTGTTCTTCCCACAAATCTCCGGAGATCAGCCAATGCAAGGAGTGTGTCAGAGAGAAGGATTTCATGGTCCAGAAATTCAAAAATAAGATAAAACTCCAAAATCAAATTACCACTGCTGCCAATAAGCTATTACTCGGCGGTTATTAAATACACACAGACATTCACATGACCACGCTGCACTGTAAATCACGCTCGCAGACAGTTCATTTAATGAACAGTGTTTGACTAGACAATCTGTTTTGGATTAAATTATATATATATAATATATATATATAACTCCAGCCACTATCTTGCTCCAAAATGTATTCACTCATAAACTTTGCTGCAATCCTAGCTTTCAAATAAAAGAAAAACAAATCATTGCCAAATGGCAAATTCCATTTTTAACAAGCAGCATGGGGGGAACCAAAGCTTAATTTAGCTTCATAATTTACCTTTAAAGGACTTGTGCATTATAGCACATATAGTACATTATTGCACATATATGCTATAGTACATTATAGCTGGATGACAGCCCAGAAGAAACTAGGTAGAATTTTGCCTGAAGTTTTGTGCAATTAAAACGTTACACCATTGAGTTAATTTACTGATGATACAGGTGATGTTCCTGCCTTGGGAGGAGGCAACCCCTGCACGCAGCCTGCTCCCAACTCCCAGATTCTCCCTTGGATTCCCTTCGAGCTCTGTAAATAGGGATTTGACACCGTCTGGGTCCACATCCCCTCCCTCGAGGTGCTGGTGCCTGGTCCTGTTCACGATGCTCAACCCAACGTGAGGGACGCAACTTGCCCCGTAAGGAGACGGTGACGCATCTTCACTGCCCAAGAAGATGATGCCCAGTGGAAATCAAATATGAGGATAACGTCGATAGCGGAGTCGTAACGTGCATTTTATAAACGGCTGAGATTTAGAAGGGATATGCAATTTCATGCCGCAGGGGTTTAGCCAGACCCCATTAGGATTTAGGGGCAGATGCTGCCAGAGGAAAAGCCGGAGCCTTATCGCCTATCGGAGCACTGCAGCTTTCTTGTGTCTTCCTCGGAAGCAGCCGCTGGTGCCTCGGCCTCATCCATAATGGCAATTTTTAATCCCATCTTTCCAGCGCAGCTTCCTGGGGCTGTGAAATGAGGCATCCAGAGTGGGAGGCGCAGCGGTGAAAGCCCCGTCTCCTCCGGCAGCTGAAGGTCATGGGACACGCGACTCTGCAGCACAAGCCCTGCTTCGGAGGAGAGCCCCGTACAGTCACGGGAGCCACCAAGGACACAGCTTCTGGGCCTGATAAATCAAGCTAAAGAGCATCTATGAATGCTCAGCCAGATGGATCACCTGAATAGCTAAAGAGTCTAATACATCTCTTTGAGAAAAGATATTGGCTTGTGCAATGAAACAGATAATTGACTCTTCCATGGAATAGCTGTTCGGGCTTCACGTTTGGGATCAGCAGGAACCCATCTCTCCTGCTACAGAGGGAAGACAGCAAATCTCTGGGTTGGATTTTACTCTCTCCTGAGCTCCCATTCCCTTCAGGAGGGAGATCTGGAGGAGAAGCCAAGCCACAGTTCATTGTTTCATCCCCACCAACAGCCAATGTCCTGTGATCATCTGCAAGGTGGACAGCACAGCCCCATAAGTCAACACAAGCGCAGTGAGCTCATGACTTGGCCATGGAAACAGGAGAGCCCATACGTCTTGCGTGGCAAGTTGGCACCGGACCTTGCTCAGAGGAGACAGTAGGTAGGGAACACTTGGAGACATCCTCTAGGACACTGCTGGAGCGACTGGTGATGAAAAGGGATGGTGCAGCTATCAGGTGGAGCGAGGAACTGGGAAGCTTGCAGTGGCCATGGGTCCCTTACACACTCAAGAGGGATGAAATCCAAACAGTAATTCCAAGGCAGAGGTCTGCTGAAGCCACAGGCCGCTCAGCGCTTTCATTCTGTGCTTTCTCAGGACATGAGGACTCCTTGGTGGAATCACAGCGTTGCCATTCAAGCTGCATGTTATTCATTTGGAGTATAAATAAGGGGACACATTTCAAGAACCACATTAACGTATTCAAATATTTGTAGGTAATCCACAATAAATCTCAAGATTGGAGGGTTTTGCATAAATGCTTGACTCTGTAACAGCCACAAGGGAATTCCAACTCCATAGCTGAGCAAGTCACACCAAAAATAGCAGAATAATTACACCAAACACATTAATATTTACAATAGTTTTCATCTATCAGCACATAGACTGAATTCTTCCAATACTCAAAGACTGCACCCTTCTTAGGATCTGTATCATAGGTGGAAAAGCCAGACACAATCAGGATACAACAACAGCAATACACAACATTTCATTTTCATACGGCACCATAAACCATATGGGATTGGGCTGTTTATTTCATTTATGAGCAGCTTTTATACAAATCCTGAATGATGGTTATCAGCTGAGAATTTTTATGGGCCTTCTTGCTCTCTCCATTTTGGTAAGTCAAAGGTTCGGTCTGAGGCCGAGTCATTTTGATTCTCCACAAATTGCTTGCACATTTGTCTACCAGAAAAAGAACCCTCGTCATCAGTAAAGGTGTTAATAACATATACACATATTATTAACTGAACTTATTTTCATTTCCAGCCCCGCAGTCATCATTAGTGAAGATTAAACATGCATAAATCAGTCTCTCTTGAAAAAGTGCACATCATCAAATGTCACCTTGTTGAACCTAAAGAAGAAATAAATACTTTTTTGTTTTAAAAACTAGATGATGTTGAAAGATAGATGGGATTATTCCATCATCCACCACTTCTGTAGCTGCACTACACCAAGCTTCATCTAGCCATCTAGATGAATTCTATTCATCTAACTGTAATTTTTTTCTTATCTCAAAGCTAGGAGAAATCAAGGTCAGGTCTGTAATTTTGCCCATATTTCTTACAGAAAGTTGTGTTACTTGATTTGATCCAAAAAAATCCTGCATTTATTGGAAATCTTGGGTAGAAAGTATCAAATTATGTCCTCAGATATTCTGCTATGCCAAAGCCTGGACATCACGATCATATAACAGAGAGAGAAGATTAGCTCTCAATATTGCAAATAAAACTAATTAGAGGCAAATGGTTTAATGATAGAAGATCATATTTCCATGTTGCCAGTTGCTGCTCTTTTATCATGAATCTCTTAGAGTTTATTTAAAAGCCTTGCTCTTGAAATAAGGTGATTTCACAAGAATCTTGCCTTCATTAACCAGGAATAATTTCCTAAACTTTCAAAGAAAAGCTCAAAAGTATTAGCTGAGTATATCTTCAAGGCTCTGAAAAGGAAACCTTTAGCATGTATTAACATTGCCAGTTTTGGAGAGCCTGCTCACATTATTGAATGCTTGGTTCGACCACCCTCACACAGCAAATGGTCAGATCCCCAAATCCCAAATCCCAGCAGGCTCTTTGGGCTTTAAAGGTGAGGAATTTTCATGCCTCCCTCGCATTATGGAAGGACCAGACAAGCAAAATCCTCCTCTGCATTTAGGGAAAAAATGGGAATCCAGCATTATTCCAGGCTACTCTCTGTCTGAACATCAGTTCAGACAATTCTCCTACATAACAAATCTTGGATAAATAAACACAGGAATGTAATTCAGATTATAAAGAATGAGCAAAGCTTAGCAAAGTTGTTCTCCATTCTCTCTTAGATCAGGGGCTATGGTGAGGTAGGTCTCTCTGAGCCTTGCCTACTGCAGCTCTTCTACTTTGCAAAAATTATTAAAAATTAACTGGGCAAGGGAGACAGACTGACTTGATCAACTTCTATTTAGATCAGATGATTAAGATCCTACTTGCACATGGGAGTCTAAAGTTCAAGCTCTTGCATTACTTAAAGTTTAATTTTTAATCTTGCTCTAATAGTAAAGGCCCCGACAAGCACCCTGGATACGTCCTGCCCCGTGATGTAGGAAAGCAAGGCCATAAATTTGAAAAGCACTGATGATGGGCACCTGATGTTTGCATCTACAGTGATCATCTGCATCTAAGATGCAGCAGACTGTTCCTGCCTGATGGAAATAACATCCCATGTTTCCACCGCCGTTTTATTGTCCACCTTGTCTATCCTGACTAAAGCTGCTGGCAGAATCACTTAGCCAAACATCAGTAAATAATTAAGAACAAATGTTTAACATACGATAAATCCTGTCAGCCTTTCTAGACGTTCACGTTATATCTCATACAATGATGCTTCACTTGGAAATTCACATCAGCCATTGCAAAGAGTCAGTGTAAGAGCTGAGGGACCTTTTCTCCTGCTTAGCCCCCCTGTCCAAACCCAAACCCACCATTTGAGGAGGCAGGTGGGAGTTCAGTGCCTCCCCATATGCAGGGCATCTTCCATACGTTTGATATGATTCGAGCTTGTGAAGTAATACTTCAGCTGCGGCTACTGTCTGTCACATCTGGTATTTTGAATAATCGGTTAAGTGAACAGCAAATTAAATTAAGCCAAGCCAGTGTCATAAACCTAAAGCGTATTTCAAAAGGTTCTCCCATATGAAGAGGGAGTTGGCTTAGATGACTTTAATGTCCTGACTCTGAGATGCTTAACTGCAAATAAATCAACAGCCCCTGTGGTTTTACCCACGGAATAGTCCATTAGAGTGGATTAAAAATAAATACGTGTGAGAACGGAGAGAGACAACACAGATGGAATTGGCTACCCAGAGACCTGCCGCAAACAAAAGGTGGGTGATGACTGCAACTGGAGATAGGAGGAAAAACTAGTGACATCCCAGGCTTTGCACCGGCTCCCATAGCTCGTCTGGCCGAGCCAGGCTGCCCCGCGCGCAGGCCTAGGAGGGACGAGCTGCGCTCATCTGCCTGGCCTGGGAGTGCTGGGCGCAGGGCTCCACACGTGCCCTGGGATTCCTGCCCGTCTCCCGGAGCTGCCAGCTGGATCCCTGCAGGAGCAGCAGCAGGATGGTCCCGCAGTCGAGGGCATTGCTGAGCACGGGCTCATCTGCCTGTAAACCCGTCCTTGGGGCTGCTCTATGTGGCTTTGGAGAGGCCCCCTCACACCAACTCCAGCCAAAGGACAATCTTTTCATCTACCTTTAACATCATCAGTACCATGCCTTCCCAATAAAGTGCTAACGGACAAGGCCAATGGATCATATGCTTCCTTATTCCTTCCCCAAATCGCCACAGTAAGCCTACGTTCACGGATATCAGCAAGCAGATGGACACCATCGCTTCTCATTTGGCAGAGGTATTCCCACTCCAGTCAGAGACTGATTCCCTCCAGCAGCCAGCTTTCTCATCTGTTAGTAGCCCAGTACCCTTCTCCCAAACATATTTCTCAAGGCAAGAATAAAAACACCTTTCTGTGAACTACTGAATTATTATAAAGGGAGTAAAGAAAGAGGTTCATGGAGATAACCATTGAAAATGTCATCTTCAAATAAACAAACAAATAATGCCAAATATTTCCCACCAACAATTTTTGGTGCGTACACAGCCTCACAGGAGGTTTCTCCTGTTGTTCTGTGAGCAGTCCAGGAACTCTTTTTTGCCAGCTTTGTTAGGATTATTATTTCCTCAACGAGACCAAAACATAAAATGAGCAAGAAAGAAAAAGGAAAAACTCTATTCCTGAGGAACAGTCCCCTTGAAACAACAAAAGGAGTATCTTCTCCTTTCTAAAGCCATCAAACTAAGCAATAGAGAAGAAAAACAATAGATTTTACTAACCTGGCTAATAAAGTGAGGATACAGTGCCATTTCTAATGATTCAAAATGGTCTAAAATTCGTAAGTGAACAGCGATCCTGACAAATGAGGCGAGCTTCAGTTCTGACTTTCTGGGACCAGATGCTTCCTCGTCCTGAGCCCCACAGAAACAGCATTCCCAGCGTGTCTGGGAAAAGAATTTCCATCTCTGGAGTCTCTTTTTAAGTCTTTATAAAATACTCCCAAAAACCACATCTCTGAGGTGTTTGTTACCCTTGAATTCTGTTTGCTAATGAGCTCCTGATCGTGGCAGAGCAAGTTCATCAAGTCAACGGCGGTGCTTCTACAAAGCAAAGAGGTGCTGCAGCTAATTAGAGGCTCAGCTCATTAGCAGCGTGCTGCTGCTGCCAAGTTTGGCAGCCGCTGGATTTTCCAGTTGGCCCGACCCGCTACAAGGCCCTGCAGGGTGGCAGGGACGTGGCCAATGTCCTCTGCCAGGAAAAGCGCCCAGGGCTGGACTGTCTGCCTGAGTTTATTACACCCCACGGACTCCAATTTGAGGTATTTCAATGGTACAATTATTTCACAGAATCACAGAATGTTTAAGGTTGGAAGGGACCTCTAGAGATCATCTAGTCCAACCTTCCTGCTCAAGCAGGGACACCTAGAGCTGTTTTGCATCCATCTACCAATAAATACCTTTAGGGCAATATAGTTGCAAAATTTAGATAGTCAAAGACTACCAATATTAATCGGAATTAAGGCTGCTTCAAAACTTTAAACTAACAAAATAGTAGTATGTTGGAGGCCTTAGATTTGCCTCTTTGCTCTCAACCCTTTGCATCTCCAGTGGGAGCAGCTCTGGAGCCACCAGGCACCCGCTGAAGCACTAGCCTTGGTGGGAGCTGAGCGAAATCCTGCAGCTGATGGACACTTTTCCCTCACTGCTGCACACGGAAGTAAATTTATAGCTCAGTTATTGATTAATAGAAATCCAATAGCGCTCTTATCATTTCAAATTGCTCCCGATTAAAGGAAAAGGCAATGAGATTTAAACAACGATCGCATTGTGTTGAAGACATCAATGGCACAGCACGGTCAGGAAAAGCACGTTAATGTAGTAACTACAGTGTTGACTACCGTGTCCGGAAATCTGAATTAACCGAGCCTGACTACATAAGGAATTAGAACTGAAAAGTAATTTTCTATATTAATTTTGTGGACCAAGGAGCGGGATTCTCCCCCAGCAGATAACTGTGTGACTGCTCTCTGTTGGGAACGCTTCCTTCTCTTTTCTGCCTCACTTACTAAGCAACGTGTGAAGTGTTCAGATGAGATTTCAGATATCCAACACGTGTCTCCTTATCTGGAGAGGCTCCCCATCCCAACACATGCCATTGCATTGCTCCGGGCCTTTCCTACCTTTTTCTCTCCACTCCCTGCTCCACTGCCAACAGATTAAGGAACAATTAATCAACAGCAACTTGACTGGCAATAGCATCACTTCAAGTAGCACAGATTCAATCAGCAAGTCCCTTCCAAAAAGCCCATGCATGTAGAACAGCCACACAGCACACCTCTGAGCACTGATGGCAGATACTATATAGAAAGAAACAGCTACTTAAATGATTTATTTGGAAAAAGAGAGTAGATTTTAAAAATAAATCACTAGCAAGGCTTCAGACTACAAAGTTGTGGGAAGAAGGATCATGTTTCCAGTTCAAACACTGACTTTTTTTGGCAGTACGAACGCAGCCTTTGCTGTCCTGAATAACGTGCAAACACAAATTTGCCCTTCAGAGCAAAGCAAAGAGCTTGGAAAACATTTAGGAACCCTAAGGACAGAACTATTTTATTACAAAATTACACTGCAATGCAATAGGTGCTCTTCTGAATGCAGGTGCATGCAACTAGAATCTTGTCTCATCAAGAAAACACTGGTCAAACTCCAAAAAACTCTACTAACCTTTGCAAAAGATATAGTCAAAAGGGTTTTTTTTTCTTTTTTTTTTTTTTCTATTGACTTGAAGCCAGTACTTTGCCATGCATATCAAAAGAAGCAATGCGTTTATACCTAAAAAAATAATGTCACACTATTTAATAGAGGGTGATACTAGGTTAATAATTTTAGCAAATCAGAAGGAAGTTAATGTAATCCTCGATTTGTTTTATCTTCAAAGTCACCTATGGCATTTTATAAGGTAGGTAACATTATCACAGCTGGACACTTCTGTAATCTTTTGAGCTCTTTTTCCCCCACTCAAAATAAATGTTACAGATCCACCATGATATTGCTAAAATAACAGCTAATTTACTTGGAAAGATGAAAGCAAGCAGGTGAATTAACAAAGCCTTGAACTCCATCAAACTCCACAAACACGCCTGCGGGGCGAGACAGAAATGTGAGACTCGACCCTGCAGATGGTCCAGGCACCAGATCCTCCAGCCTGGCTGCAGGGCTTGGGTTTAACTCTGTGCATCCTGCCCCTGGCTCCAGGCTTTGATCTCGAGCTGGGTAAATGCACAGGGTGCTCCACGAAAGCACATTTGCCCTTGGAAAATCCCAGGTTTGCTCTTGGAAGCAAAAACAGGAAGGAAAGTGGGTGCCAGTGAGTGGTTTCCACTTCTTTAGAGAAGGACGTGGCCAAGAAAATAACTTACGGCTCCCATATATATATATATATATATATATATATATATATATATAGTTTTAAATTTTGACTCTCAGAGTGGGTTTAAATAACTGCTACTCTTTATAAATATA
>JAVCKT010015386.1:0-12384 GCA_032273925.1 Rhynchotus rufescens
AGAGTCATATGTAAGGCTATACACTGGGAGACTCTGAGATCAGAAATGTCCTTCTTGTAGTAATGGCACTAGCAACTTCTCAAAGCATAGATCTTTCCTAACCAGAAGGAACTCACCGGAGCAGCAAGAATTTGCTGTTAAATAGTTGATAGCTTTTTTTTTTTGAAACCCTTGTTGATGAATAAGCTAAAGAGCTTTCAGAATTCCAGTGTCCGTTTTAGCACAGGTTGAAAATTTCAGATGTCGGGCAGCTTTCCTCTGCAGATACAATTCACTGAAGTCTTCCCAAAAACAGCACCTTCCCATGCACTTACTCTGCAGCACATGCTCACACCTCACTTCTGCATGGTCTGCAGGTCTGAGGCTTTTCAGGCATGCAGTTTCTTTCTAAATTCCTGATAGGGGAGCAGATTTTGCCATTGGGGTTTATCTACATCCCATGTGCAGTCTCCACCTCCGAATTTCCCCCTGATGTCCCCCACCTGAACACAGACAGCTTTACAGTTGTGACTTGCCAAGTGGCTTTCCTTCCTGAGGCAAACTCAGCTGAACTGGAGACTTTGGTTAGCATCAAAGCACAGATGAACCTGAGTTTCTCTCCAGATTATTCCCTGGTTCACATAGCTCAGTCACTAGGTGAGATCTGAATTTCTGACAAGAAGAAAATTTTGAATTGCATCAATTTCTGCTGAAAATATTACCTTTATATCTGATAAGGGTGTCGTGAATCAAAATACTCAGGTTTTAGGCAGAATTTAGAGTTTTGATCAGAGTACAAAGAAACAAATCTGCCCCACCATTAATTTTCACATCAGTACATAAGCAAAACCACCTACCCTGGCCCTTGCCAGCCCACCCTTTCCATGGACATACTAAAGAATCACAAATTTTGAAAATGTCCTAGTGCTGCCATCTGGCCGCCAGCCTCCTGCTGAGCCGGATTGGCACGTGCAGGAGCAGCAGTCAGTGAGGGGAGGATCAGCTCCCACAAGTGCTGATTTACTGCCTTAGGAGACAGATTGGCAGCAACATAAGGTGAAAGGCTTTTAAAAGTACAGTAGAATAAGAATAGTAAAGGGAGGAGGGAAGTAAGGGCAAGTGGAAGGGAAGAAAAAGAGCTGTAAGCAGGACACGTGCTAAAGGAAAATAGAAGAAAGGAGGTAAGGACAGCCATGCAGAGAAGAGGAATTTGAGAGGAGTTTGGCATGGCAACAAAATTTTCACAGGATGGGAACTGGGAAGACAAAGTGTGAGTTTCAGTGTTCCCAAGTTTCTCTGGCTATAAATCACTAGCACCTATGTGCTTTCACAAAATTTTCCAGGCAAATCATGTAAAGTGCAGTGTATAATTCTGCTGCTCCCATCTCATTAAAATAAATTGCATTACCTGTATAGGTGCTTGAAATAGCTGCTTTTGACGTCACTACTTTGCATTTCCATGGTGCATGCTATTTCGGGGATGAAGGGAGCACGCAAGCAGGGAGTGTGGACATTGCCCAGCATTCAGAAGTGTCCTGTGTGCCTGCATATTTGTGCAAATGATTTTGGTGTTAACACTTACAGATTCAGGCAAGTCAAACAGCTTGCAGCCCCAGATCGTGCTGGTGCAGCATAGACAGCAGAGGCATTGGAAGCTATGGGCAATGGGATCTAGTGTAGTTTAATTTAGGTCACTGGTAAAAGTCATTTTCAAGTGTCAATTGCTGAGAGCTGCGAGAAAGCCACCACACAAAGAGATGCTGTTAGTTATTTATTCCAAGAGGAAATGTCTTCCTAAGCCAGCAGGAAGGCTACTGTGCAATCAGAGGTGGCACTTGCCGTGTCTATCCAATGCCTGTAGACTGGCCTTAGCTCGCACTCAGTGTGGTCTTCCTTCCTGCACAGCCCAGCGTCACTTTTCTCTGCACGATGCCCTGGGTCTAGCAGAGAGACTGCTGGCAGCAAGACACCAGGAAAGTTCAATTAAAACACAGCAAACCTTTGTGTGGATGCTCGCTCTCAGAAGTCAAGAAGCTCTGCTTCCCTGTGGTTTAATCTGTGAGCATGAAACTCAGTGCTCCATACTGAAAAGTTCTGCTGCTTTCACCCCTTGGCTTGCTTTGGGAGATTTCAGGGGGCTCTCGTACCATCATAAGCATTTTATCAGCAGCTCTACCTTTTATCAGCAGCTCTACCTGCTTCTTCTTCATGCTTATCTCAGTCTGAGACCTCTGCCTTCTGCGTCTCACCTGTGGCAATGAATAGCAATGGACAGAGCTGACACATCCCTGGCTCTGAAGCCCCATGCTAGGAAACAGTGACCTGCCTGTCCCTTAAATTTATATTCCTTTGCAGCAGGGCTGCATCAAACACTATATAGGGGAAAAACATTATTGCTGTTCTTGGCAGGCTTTTAGAAAGATAAAAACCTTCTCATGCAGAAGAATAATTTCCACATTCCAGCAAAATTATTTGACGGTAGCAAGAAGCAGCATAATTTCAGCTGCCCAGAGCTCCATGCTGTTGCTCCTAGACTGCTGATGGTGTAAGAGTTAGCTTGCCTGCAGCTAGCTCAGGCTGCTCTACACCGTAATGCAGGTTGCAGCATACTTACATACAGAGCAATTACTGAAAAAGTAGTGTCCTCAAGCATAGCTTTAAATAGCTCTTCACTTATTTTGTTCCATTTTTGATTGCTCTTTTCTAGCTTGGATTAACTCATTTGCTGTTTGGGAAGTTTGACAATTTATGGTTCTGTATATCGACACTTCAAACAAGGCAGGGTTGGAATTTCCTAATTCCTGAGTAAAAACTTTAGCCATTGAACTATACAAAACGTGGAAACTGTTGTATAAATTGTGGAAACTGCTATCACAAGTGAAGCTTGCTTGTCCATTTGAAATTTCAGCCGGCTGCTTTGGCCAGAGGATGAGGCTTAGTGCATGTACTGCTTTAGCATGCTTGGGGTTGTCTGACATGAACTTTCCTATATTGTTGCTGTCTAGGGGATGCTCATACAGAGCACTCTGCTTCAAAGGTGAGTCAGGAAAGAATTGCACAGGTTTTTATTCTCCTCTGAATTCAAACCACTTTCCTAAGCCAGGGATCATCTCTCCCTAACAAAAGGTACATTTTGCCATTTTGTTACAGCTGCCATTTGCAGTATCTTTTGTTCTTATAATTATGTACCTACTGATTTAGAGTAATATCTCATAATACAAACAGTTAGTTGGCTATAGGAAACAGACTAAGTATACCCCTTGTGTGCAATCTATAAACTAAATAACATACATTAAGAAAAGCCATATTGGGTTAATAGTACTGTGGGCAATTGCCTTTAAGGGAAGAGAGTTTAAGACACATCTGCCTCAGAGTGCTTTGAAATGTCTATCACTAGGCAACCCTCCTCTCAATGTGCAGATTTCATGGCCAGTCATGCTGAGCCACTGGGATATTCATTATAAAAAAGTTGTGCTAGACTTTTTTTAGGAAAAAAAAAAACAGCAAATAAAAGCATTGCTATTCTAAAAAGAATGTGAGACCTATGTAACAATTCATAAATATATATTTCCTTTCACCAGAAGAACAGTTTCTAATAAACAATTGGATCAGCTCTCCTCACTTTTTGTGTCATATTTATCATACAATTCTCTTTTCTGTCTCCCTATGTCTGTCTCCACCCATTTATATGGTTGCCCTTCAGTGCAAAAAAACTATCTCCTATGAATTTGAGAGGCAAAAATTGGTTGCAATGGATATTTGCTGTCACACATGGGTTAAAACCTGCTGCAGACACATGTAGTCACAGAAGAGTAATTTTGCAATAGCATAGGGATTTCACATCTTTAGTCTTTCAGTTTCTTGGTTTTCGACTATGTATAGCCTTAGTATTCACCCTAATCAAGAGTATCCTGTGCTATGGGTTACAGTGCTACAGCTCCGAGACAAAATTCCAATTCTTAGCTGTTATCTCAAATGCATGCCAGGAGTGTACAACTATTTGGCAACACCTACTTAAGTGCAGCAGACTCATCCTTACTGTCATATGGCAGGGTCTGAAATTACTTTTACATAACGTTTCTGGCTGTCACTGTGCTTCATTTTATTCTTCCTTTATTTAGATCATAATTACAGTTGTTGGGTACCACGATAACTATATGTTTTGAGATTGATCCTATGTGTAACATCTGCCAAAGGCACCTGATCTGAATATATTTAAGCAGTTTCCTTTGTTTTATTCTGAGTTAGAAAATATTCCTGTGCAAGAACAATTTCATATTTCTCAGGTGACTGGTGTTTCAGCTCAGAAAATGACACTTTAGGGTGGAAACAGCTCAAATTATAGTGTTAGTTGTACAGTTGCATGTCATTCTGTTTTTACTGACTCTGTGGAATATTATGAAATTACAGTTAAGTTATCTTTCTAGACTTTTAAAATCTCTAAATCTAGATGCAGAATAGTTTCATTTTGAGTGCTGGAATGGTTTAGCTGTGTTCTGTCTCTGAAGAGCTGAAACGATACTTATGTTCTTGAAGTGAAACAAATTTCAGACCCTGGAGAGCTAGAGGTAATACTGTGATCATCTAGTCTGCTTTGCAATCTGACTCTACTGCAGTAATTATTTGAGTAAAGGGAATGGATATTCTCATTATTTAAGTGGGTAGTGCAGCAGCAACTGCCTTATTGCCCAACTGTGTTATCAGTGGAGTGACAGAGATAAAGGAGAAATTCAGTTTTCTCCTGTTAGAGGTCTCTTCTTACTAAACACTCTTGTCACATAGCCAGTAAGATAGAGGGTTTAAAGTAGATTTATAATTTCTAGACTCTACCATTTACAAAAGGCCTTCACCAAACAAGGCATAATATGCAGAATTCTTACTCTCCCTCTTCTTTTTTGTGACTTAATTCTTCAACTTCACTGCAGCATGTCTGACATAATGTATTATAATTGAATTGTGTTGCTGTCATGGGAATGCAGAAAGGTGAAAACAGGAGAACATATTACATTAAAAACACAGTCTATTGTAGGAAGAAAATAGGAAGTTTTGTATCAAACCAGCATTTTTCTGCTCGGTTTTCACTTATATTCCCTCTCATTTATTTGTGTTATTTTTCTTCCTAGAAAATTTACCTAAGAAATCCTTCTAATTTACAGACCATATATATGTGGCACAATGATATCATTTTTCCATTCTTAGCTCTCAAGATCAAATGGAAATGCCTGGACATTATGCAAAACGAGACCTGAAAGTGTTACAATATATATACACATATCTGATTGGCTAGCAGTAATCTTTTAAACAAGGCCAATTTTCATGCTACCTATATATTAGTCGATATAAGAAAGGAATCTATGCTGTCTGTGATTTTCTTGTTTCTGACCTATTGCCATGCTATTTATCTCATATCTAACTCCTTGACTATTGCATCAATTTTATTAATATCATAGTAGATTATAATAAAATCACTACAGCTTTTCACCACAGCCATTGAATATGAGGTGGTTTTTTTTCACAGTCATCAAACTTCCGAAAATATGTCCCAAAATCAACCATTTTGTTGTATGTTTATATTACACATATGGTAAAATTAGGTTTGAAAAAGTTTTTTTCAGTTTTATAAGAGATTTTTCTTGTAGTTGAGAAATGTAATCAGTACTTGGAAGAACTGAATATAGTTCCCAGCTTCCTGCAGATTGTATGTGAACCCTGGGAAGAGAAAAAAAAAGCTACATTCTGCTAGTTGCAACTTAGCTGCAATTGCTGCTCGGCTTACAACAGCTTCCTTTTGTTTACAGTGCATAATATATACATATATAACGTATACATTTGGGACTCTGTTCTCGGGTATGTTTGTGTAGAAATTAATAACACAATTTTCTACATACAGATAACTGACATTTGTATTATTATGGAAATAAGAAAGATTAATTTATTTGAAGAAATATGGAAAATTTGCTTTGCAAACCTTTTGTGATGACTGCTTTTTGCATTATAAAATTGTGGCAATATCTTACTTTTGATTGACACTATATTTCACAGGAATATATCCTTTCTTCAAATGATAGCTTTCTATATTTTTCTGTTCACAGATCTTTCTTCTTCCACTGTTGTTGTCTATTAGAGTAAATACATTTAATAGAAAAAGACTAATTGAACACTGGGAAATGTTACAAGTTTTATGTAGTACCTCGGCTATTTATTAGTGAGACAGAAATTGTCTTTCCTAAACTATTAAGGAAAATGATTGATTTGGAAAATGAAATTTCATTCATCTTTCACTGTCTAGTTATGCTGCGATCCAAAATACTCTATTGGATTAAAATGGCTAAATGGTTGTTCCCTTGATTTTTCATCTCTTTTTGGCATTTATTACTTGTTGTTTAAAAGCCAGAGAAATGTTCACTTTTCTGTTTGTTTTGTTTTCTTTCTTTTTGTTCGTTTGTTTTTATTTTTGCAATTCTGTTTGTCCCAAATGTGATAAAAGTAGAAAACCAGAAAAACTGGATAGGCCATGCACCTCTGTGTACCCTGCTCACCATAAGGATGACCATGCTCCACTCCTTGGGACAATCCCAATGCATTTTCATTGAACTGCATACAATGGAAGTCAAATATAATACACACAAAACCAATGAAATAAAGTGGATGTAAACTATTAATGACTAGACCTTATGCTTGCAGTGAAAAGAGACCTCCACAGTAGACAATCCATTTCACTGTATATTATCAATTCTAAGTCCTAGGGAAAGAAATACACAGCACATGAGCCTAGTTCTTTCTTTCTGATTTGTTTTTTATTGACTTCAGTGAAGTGGAGCTAGCATCCATCACAGCTGTATATATCTTGGGCTGAATCACACATTGCAAGTAATTTATGTCAGATTTTAAAGAGGTTCAGTTTAATCTTTTTAGGGAAGACATTTAGGAAGAGGATGTGTGTGTGGAGTGACCCATATCATCTTTTTTAGGATAGGCCTTATCCTGTAGTTCATATCAGGTCAGCTTGTTGCATCAGTGGTTGTTCCTGTGCCATCTGTTGTCACTAAGTACCTCAGCTTAAAGGAGTGTTTTGTATGAATTTTACCAAAAAATAAAAGCTGAATAATTTACTCTTGATGATATTTTCCACTCAGTAATATCTTTAGAATCTGCCAAGGAAACTTACGTTCCAGGTGTTCATATAAACTAAGGGGACCAGACACCTCATAGTAGAAAAGACGTAGGATGAGGAATGGAGCTGAATGAGTTAGTACAGAGGTACATGTATTTGAGAGGACAATAACTATGTATATGCCATTTAAAAGACAACCAGGTTTCTCTACATATTTGCCTACGTGACAACATAGTGTGAAAATTTGGAGGATTAGAAGAAAAAGCTATAAAAATATTCTGACATGAGACATTTGTTATTTTCTTGAATATAGAGACAAAACACACAATGAATAAAATATAAATGAAATACAGTTAAGTTACTGAAACTGCACTAAAGTGTTTGTAGAATAGAGAATTGCATTTTGCCACTATATCAAATTGCCTAATAATATTAGCAGACGTCTTTTAAATGTTACAAATCAACTTGTCAGTTCCTATCACACAATTTGATTGTCTCATTTCATTTCTCTTTAGAAGAGCCGCTTGGGATTAAAGTGGAACAAGAACCGTCAATTTACAGCAAGAAACATTTCATATTTGAAGCTGCAAAACTCACAGTAGGTGATGAAATCTTGAAGAAAACCCTTTGTAAAACTCCCCATGAGATTAACAAGCAGTGGAAAATGTTGATATTTCCTATATTCAAATTTATATGCATAAAAACAATGCATAGTGTTAACACGATGTTTTCCAGTAATTTATTCAACTGTAACCAGGTTTCCTTACCATGACTGTAAAATAGACAGATTGATTTGGGATCATATTTTTTTGTAGCAGAGCGACTAAAGTAGCTACCTTCTTTTAAAGACTACTTGGAAAAATGGGATTAATTTTTAAGCATAACACTCCTCACACCTCTTTGATAGCACCTTGACTTTATAGTTTTAGGGACCTGCAGCAGAATCGCCCAATTTAGAATTACAAAGTAATTTAGGATGGAAGAAAATTGTGGAGGTCATCTGATCCAACTACCCAGGTGAAGCAGAGTTGACTTTGAAGTTAGATCTAGCTTCAAGGTATCCCTAAATATTTTCATTGCTATATTCAGAATTTGCTTGCCTTTTCCCTTTCAACAGATTTGTACAAAAAAAAAATCACTGTTTTGTCACTTTGCAGTAGAAGACAGAAGTAGAGGCTAAAATATCCATATTATATCAACTCACAGTACAAGATAAAATACTCATATTATGTCAATATGTAATTCCAAGGAATATTTAAGTCTACACAGCTGACCACTGAATACCCTCTGTTTCTCAGGAAAAAAAATCTCTGTAGCTAAGGAAAATGAGGAAGGAAATGAGTAGAGCACTTTCAAGCTATTATTATAAGAAACATTGCCCACCATCTTTTGTTACTTTTACTCATGATTATTATTTCCTCCATAAGAAATAAACATTATTGTAACCTTCCTTGCTTTCATGGAGGCAAGGGAAAAGCATTTGTTTTTCAGCAGTTCTATTTTTTTCTGAAGTAGTTACCCTTGTATCACAAGAACAATGAATTTATAGATAATTTAAAACATAGCTTGTTGTTTCTCAAAACATTATTGACTGAAAATGTCAGTGACCATAGGCCCCACTCTGTATGTATCAGACTTCTTTTAGCTGTGCATTGTTTTGGAAATATGGAGGTCTATTGATTGCATTCAAAATTAAACTCTGCTGTGCTGCTGCAAGCATTCAATGAATCACCTATAATAAATTTGTTTGTGGAACTTGTTTAACTACAGTACCTGAAAAAAATCAATGGCATGTGCCAGTTGACCTTTAAGTTAACAAATGTAAAAGAGGAATGTTGTTTAGTAGCTATACTCTCCCTACAACACAAGCAATGCTGTTTATGCAACCATTTCTGAGCATATTTCACTATTTTTTCACACCAAATTCCAAAAACTTTTGAACCAGGAAGGTTTTATTCAGTTCACTGACTTCCAGTCCTCAGAATCTAAGACTTCTTACCCAGGCTCAACATTTTGGGGTTTGTTTCAGAGTTCTTTTGGTATATCTTTGATCAAGGAACAGTATTGCTCATTACATGTTCATTGTACAGTTAAATGTTCGTGGATTTTGCTCACCATTCAGTTTTGTGACTATTAGTTAATAAATTCTTTACACCTGAGGCTTCTTTTTCTCTTTCATACCTGGGGTTTCTTTTTCTTTTTTTCTAATCACTAGAGATTGAAGTTCACATAAACATGCCTAAGAAAAGGACACATGAAGTAATGCTAGAGGATGCTTATTTCAGATTACATGAATCTGAAGTGATGCAAGATAAACTAATCCCACTTGGTTTTCTGCGCTTAAGAAATTCAAATACAGAGTTCGTAGACTAAATCCACAAGTGTAACTGCTGTGGTTGAGAAACACTGGGAAGGTGAGAAACAAGTAAACCAGGATGGAAGTCGCATGGGACAACTTTTGCACTGTATGTAATGCTCAAATTATAAGGAGGAAGAAAAATCAAACGTACTCTGACAAGCTTTTAGCTTTAGTTATATAAATAGCACACAAGAATAGTACACACATATGTAGAACACATTTTTGATCTATACAGTTATTTGAAGTCAGTGCACAAGACAAATAATATTACAAACAGTGATGCAGTTTAGTGTGACAACTCAGTGGGAATTTAAGCATTGAGTATAGATGTAGTGTTACCTTTCTTCATTTTAGGTATTCAAGAAAACAATCATCATAGCTATCAGTGTATTTTTACATATTCATTAAATATTGTCTTTTATTTCAAAAATATTATTTAGTGTTCTATAACAGATTTAGAAACTGAAAAAGAGCATCACATGCACTTACATTCAAGTCCATTAGGTCTACTTGGAGACAATCTTAGAAATCCTTAGGCTCTCTCCAGTGCCACAAAACAGCTGTAAACTAGCTTAATCATGGCTTTTAAGAATATCCTTACACAGGAGATTTGTCAAGCAGGCAGCAGAGAGCTGATATAACAGCTCTTACAAAAAACACCTTTCCTAACCTTTCAGTGCATAAAAAATGCCCGCGCTGTCTTTACACTATCTCAATTTCAGTTTCTAGGGGTGCAAGGCAGCTAAAATAAACTAAAGTTTAGTTAAAGCACCCTAAAGCTAAGTTAAAGCACCCTAAGAACACCGGGATAGAGATCAACAAAAAATTCTGTAACAAGAAACCATATGATCTGAAATACAATGCAGCTATATGATATCAACGTAGAGCTAGAGGCACGCCCTGCAATTTTAATAGATTAAGCTGTGTGATCAAAACAAAATTAGTTATATGTATCCACCTCAAAGACTTTTTCTACCCTTTTTGCTACTACAATACTGCTCTTAGGATAGGTCTCACACTAATTTGCCAACGAAAGTAGCTCTTTCCTTACATTGTTCTGAAAAGAAAAATAAAAATATTTTAATTAAGAGAACATTAACAAGTGTAAGAGCAAAATATTATAATAACATTTTTTTTTCTCATGAGGACAGTAGTGGAGGAAAGGAGAACAATCTGTTCAAGAGAGATCTTGTTGATAAATGGAACTAATGTCACTCTCAGAATCCTGTTTTAGTGCATAATGATTTACTGTGTTTTATTTTAGGGAGTTGCAATTTCTTGTAAAATCTGTTGAACAGAAGTCAAGCATCCTGTTTTCTTAAAGCCAGACAGTCTCCATAAATATGGTACAATAACAAAAGCATATACAGCACACGAGGCAAGAATTTTGCAGTGCATCTGAGCAGGTGAAGGTAGGCACTTCCTGACATGACCCAGATAATCTCTACAGTTTATTTTTGGAAGTAATTAATGAGAACAATCTTAGCCTGAAGTATAAAACTCCACCTTCTTTTTTAAAGCTTTTGATAAATTATTCCCTATTTGCCTTCCATTATTATGCTTTGTTTTTCTAGGATATGGGTAATAATTTCTTTTCACCACTGATTGCTGAAACTATTTATGGTATACTTCAAGTACCAAAATATTTGGCTCAACTACATGCTAGTAGCTGAGTGCAATGTTCAATTATAATGCTCTATTGGTTGTTCACAAAACCACCTAATTAGGAGATAGCTTAAATCTTCTGTAAATGAATTCAGTGCATATTGTTTTCAAGTAGCTTTCCATTCCCTTGATGGAACCACCTTTTCAGAAAGAGAGGAATGCTCGAAAAGTGATTTTCACCTCAACATGGAGACTTTGAACCTAAGCTTCAAAGTCTGTGCCTCCTTTAGAAAGTAATAATAGCCTTTTTTACAGCGCTTCTTAGAAGCTGCTCTGAAAGCACAACACAAAAGAAGACAGTATTGTTCCCAGCAAAATGATAGAGTCTGAGGCAAAAAAAAAGGAAATAACTTTTCCCTACTAAGGCAATCCCAGAAGCTTCAACAGACAGCTGTCCAAAAGAGCTTGCTCCCAGGACGCCACTTACTTGCTGAACACCTTGTGCTTCGCAATAGCAGGGGGCAATCACTATTCTATTGAAATACCTTAGGAAGAGCAAAGCATGGGTATAGGTAAAACATTCTCTGAGCATTTTCTGTGCAACAAAAATGTGGTTATATACAGAAGTGGTTAGTTTGATGTGAAGAAAAATATTGGAATCAATGCACATGTAGCTTTTAAGGTTGAAAACTGGTTATTTCAATTATTACATAGGGTGTCAAGTAGCTGCGTCTTGGTAAGCTGCCTCTGAACTCTTTCTTTTAAGATTTGTATCTGCAGGAGCTAGAATTGAAATTATAATATTTATATTTAAAAAATTACTTTTTTCTCATCATATCAAAGCTCTAAATTCCAGAAATGGTCTAGAATATGGCCAATGGATGAGAGCAGAAACCCACTCCTTGGATGCATCATAAATGGCCAAAGCTTCACAGAGGTGAAATTATTGCTTGCTTTGCCTGATGGGCACACAGACTTTATGTTGTTTGCTCACACAACCTTTTCTGACACTCTACTTCACAACCAGCAAAAACAAATTTTAAAATAGGAACACTGAAAAGTGATTTTTACCCCAACACAGCAGCTTTGAACCTAAACCTCACGGTATGTAAGCCCACTTCAAATGACTTTCTTTTTTTATCTCCATTGAGTTAGAAACAGAAAAACTCTGGTTGAAGAGGAACACATGAAAAACTGAAAATGTAAAGATAAATCAATGTCAGATGGGAGTCCTAAAGAGCGTGAAGTGCTGTGAAACAACATGCATGACTTACAAAAGACACAGAGATGAAGGAATGTCAGCACTGTAGTCATGTCTAAAGCCAGG
>JAVCKT010015387.1:0-16946 GCA_032273925.1 Rhynchotus rufescens
GCCTCCCTTGAGGTATTTATAGACACTGATCAGGTCCCCCCTCAGCCTTCTCTTCTCCAGGCTGAACAGGCCCAGCTGCCTCAGCCTTTACTCATAGGGCAGATGTTCCAGGCCCCTGATCATCTTCAATCCAGGGCAGGTAACTTAGCCAGGGATGCTCTGAAATGATCATCTTTCCCTGGCAAGGAAAAGGCAGCCGCATATAGCTTTAAAGAAAGGTCAGCTCTGGCATAGCAAGCCAGGGCCAAAAGAGTATCTGGTGACACGACCATAGTGTCAAACGATAGCCTGTCCCTGGGGGGCTCGTAGGAGCACGTCCCACAGCGGAGTAGCACCTAGGATGTTACTCATCCAACCTATGACATTATTCAGCATTCACCTAAACTTAGCAGGCACAAATGAAGGCACGTCATATATTTTCCCTTTGCTAGATTTCTGTATACATTCCAGGAACAAATGTCTATAAAGTGGAGCTAATGACATTTGCTTGCTTTAAGACACAGAAGCAGAAAAGGCCTTTACATAAACAACAGGCAGTATTAATATTATATCAGGCTTCTCTGTAATATCTTTCTCATGGAATATACGTGACCTCGTGCATCTCCCACCTCTGTGCCTTGGAGAGGTTACAGGTAAATGAAAATTTTAGAAGTCTTCCCAGTCTTCCCCTCTGATTGCTTCAGTTCTCCTTGTTCCTAGAGAGCGGAGAAAATTTCTCTTCACCTGAGCAGAAGTAAAAACTGCCGCAGCCACAGCGGAGGAATGTAGGTTAATTATGTTGATAACCTAACCTCTGGGCTAATCTCTGGCCCATTAAGGTAAGCAGATGGTCAGCTCGCTCCAGGGGAGAGGCTGCAGCAGCGGCTCTCCTTCACAAGGCACGGAACTAGACACGTCCTGCAGGTGAGGGGCATCCCCAGTCCCATCCCTTCCTCCCTGAGGCCTTTCTATGTGCCCATTACTAGCAGGGCAGCCTGCAGAAGGAAGCACGTAGCAGGCAAGCCCCTTATCTCTACCAGGAGACAAACAAAAGGCTGCGCAAGGTGGATTTGTTTGGTTTTGTTTTTCCTGATTCAAGGCATCCGTGCCTCGGCAAAGACTAAATACAGGAAGATAACGGGGAATCAGAGGCCATTACAGAGGCACTTCTGAATGCAGGCCAGCCTACCTGAAATGGCGAGTTTAAGCAATAAAAAATTCTTATATCCTTAAGAACGGATCCTTATATCTTTAAGAACGAAGATCTTACATTCTTATATATCATAAGAAATAAAGGTCAGACAAAGTGTCATTGTGTAAAAGGAGAAAAAAAAGCATTTGCAAAGCAGCCCATTGCCCAAAGCAGATGCAGAAAGCCCTACGGCCTCACAGGAGCGCTGCAGTGGGGCTGTGTCCCTCCCAAGGTGACAGGGAGGGAGGGAGGACAGGTCCTGGGGTCAGAGCAGAGGGCTGGGAGGCAGTTTCTTGGCATCTGTCCCCATTTCTGTCAGTGATGACTGGATTGAGCTGCAGCAGGGCGCTCTCTTCTCCATCTGCAGGGAATTCCATCTCTGCCTTGCAGCTGGGGGGTAAAGCTTAAATGTCTGCAGAGCGCTTCGCTTTGCAGCCCTCAGATGAAAGCAGAGAATGACACCCCACGTCTCTCCTAACAGTCTTTCTTCCGCAGGGACCGGTATGCTGGGAACCGCTTGGCCTGCCTACGAGCTCCTTGGCTTCCACTGGAAGTGCAGAAGAATCTTCAGCTGTTCTCCTCCACGGGAACGGCAAAACCGGAGAGGAGAACAGGGTGAGTGTGGGTTTGTTTACAAACATCTGTGGTGCACAAAAGAGACTCTCCAAACGACCCATTTCAAAGATCATTTCTTAGGACAAACTCACCAACTTACTCCTCCAACCATGCTAACAAATGACTTCCCACACATGGCCACACTGCAGGTTCCCCACCAGGACACCAAAGGTCCTGGCATATGAATCCAGGCATGGCACATCCATGCAGAGAAGCCGGACGGGGGAGCTTCAGACTTCATTTTGTTAAACGGCACATTCCAAGAGACCCGGTGATGCTGTCACATTGCACCGTGACATGGAGACTCCTGTACGAACACATCACACGATCAAACCGCAACGCAAGTGCCTTGAGCTGGCAAGACCAGTGTGCATTAGACAACAATATATAGAGGAGATGAGTGCAGCTGGTGCACATTGCACCCAAAGTACTTACGTAGGGTATGGGCTCAGTAGTCTTCCCTTACATCTCAGCATGTAGGTGAGCTGTACTTTGCAGGAGGCGGAGGGGCCTGAATTGCACCTATGGGTCACTGCAGCCCACACACAGCCCAGGAAGGTGCCCAGAGCCCCCGCTGCTCCCCAGAGGGAGCTGTGTGCTGCGCCACAGCCCCGAGTCACCCCTGGGCGCTCTCCCTTTTCACGCTGCACCTCAGCAGCACGAGCGCCGCTTCTGTCACAGAAATGACTCCTGCCCAAGGCCTCCTTCTCACTGAAGAGCCCTGCTCCATCTGCAGGCTCCATCTCACTCAGCTCTGCTCACCCAGGTATCTTTTAACAGCTCCTTACTCCTGCTAGCAGCGCTCAGCTGGCAAAAATCCGTCCTCTTCCGCCTCAAACGCCTCTATTAGCAAACTGCATCTTACACTAACATTTACAGCCAGCAGCACTACGCACTTACACACCACAGGTGGCTCAAGCATCTCCCTCTGCCACCCAAGACGGCTCATCCATCTTCACTGCGGTCACAGCTAGGATGTAGGCTCAGAAGTGCCAGGCAGACGCAGTGTCCCTTGGCCTGGCAGGGGCCCACCTCTATGCCACTTGAGTCCTCACTTCTGTAGGTTAAGTAGGTGTCACAGCCTCAGCTTCACTGACAGACCCTTAAACTATGCATCTCTTAATCCGCTTCCAGATGTAAACCAAGGAAAAAACTAGCAGGAAGCAGCCTGCTAAAAGCGGCATTAGAACAGGACAAAAGCCTTCCTGAGTGCTGGACCCCCAGATGAGATGGCACAAACCAATCGAGTTTGCTCTGGAAGCAGCGCGACCCTGCGGCTCTGCTGTTGCCCTTTGCAGACCTCGCGGCCCTGTTTTACCTCTGCTGCGGAGACACTGCCATCCAGGCTGGAAAAAGAGGGAGGATGTTTTGAATGACAAGGAAACATCCACCAGATCTAGGCGTGTCACAGCGATAACGTGGATTGTGGAAACAGATGATGCGTGGGAAGGAAGCAATTTGTCTCCTTCCTCCAAATATTTGGTTTTGCAAAAGAAAAAAGAAAAGGCACAGGGAAGATCAAGCTCTGCTTTGCTTCCAAAGAGGCAAACTGGTAACAAGTGAGGACAAGACCCTCGATGTCTCCGACACACCGGAGGGCACCAAGTGTCTTGTTCAGAAAGCGCAGCCCAGAGGACAAGCAAGTGGTTGTGCTTCCCTACACTAGCAGGAGCCAGCCAGCCCCACGTGTCCTCCTCCCTACACCTCCACCAGGCATGGAGAGAAGGTGCAGAGATGAAAAGCAGGCTCCAGGATGCTCCGTGCTGGGAATGCAGCAACCCTTTGTGGCCCTGAGGATAGGGGTGACGAAAGCACCTTTCAGTAAGACTTTCCTCTCCCAAAACAGTGACAAGAAGAATCAGCTTTGGATCCGATCCAGCCTTGCCCAGCGATAACTTCTAATCCAGCATCCGAAGGATTACAGAAAGTTGCAGGAGACAGATGGTGCTGCAAAGACGGAGAAGTCTTATTGCTTGGCTGCGGCTGGTACTTGCTGAGGTTGGCCGGGGGTTGCAGGCACCTCCGCCCCACAGGCCGGGGGGCGGCAGCAGCACCCGGAGCACCTGGCTGCAGGGCTGGGACGTGCCGTGGGGCTCCCGCCTCGCACTGGCTGCCTCCTCGCGGGAGCGCCCACACCGTCCTCCTCCCCATCCATGCTCTCCTACTGCGCACGGGAAAGCCAAGAGGCACCCGGGGACAGGCAGCCAGCACATCCCGGCAAACACCGCCTGCGTTTGCCCCTCACAGCCCTCATTTTTTAAAAAAAAAAAAAAAAAAAAAAAAAACACTAAAACTATTAGGTCTCAACTTCCTAATTTTGGCCAAACAGACTTCTCCAGTTAAATAATAAAGCAGTAACAGCAAGGAACAAAACTGAAGTCTGAACCAGTAATCTGAAAGAACCATTTAAACCTCCCTCCCTGGCTCACACGAACACTTATTCAAACTAATTACCTGACAGGTGCTTTCGAGAAAAATTTTTCTTTCTCTGAAAAAAAGGTGCAGCTTCCCATGAGGACGAGCAAACTTCATGCTACACTGGCCCTGTCTCCCTAGAAGCCCTTCAGCAAAGCCTGGGAGGCACCTTGCTGGTTATTTCCCACATTAATAACAAGTAGGGAAAAGACCCATAGACAAAACACACTCCAGGGGCATTTCAGACACCGCTGGATAACGGCACAATCATCATCGGCGCTACAGGAATCCCCACAAACAAGCAATGTTTCAGTGACAAATACAGGAGTTTTGGGGCGGCAGGGAGGGGAAGGAAAAAAAAACATAGGAATATCTGTATTTCTAGTGGCAATATAGTCTTCACTCTATGGGACACCTTTAAATCAAGGAAAGGTGGAGCAACCTGAGCCCAGGCATGAGGCTCTGCCCTTGCCTCTCCACACTGCACAGACCTTGGCAAACTCTCCCACCTGCTGCTAAAAAGGAATACTCCTCTCTTGGCTACATGTTTGAGACCTAGAGGTAAAAAAGGAATGTGACAGGCTGGGGAGGAAGCTACTGACACAGCCTAGTTTTGAGACTGGGCACAGGCACCTGCTTCCCTTTCTGCCAATGCCATGCGGGAGCCGTGCCCAGGACAGGGATGGCGGAGGCCCCTTGCACAACCCCAGGCATTTCAGCATTTGCAAAATGAGTGTGTGCTCATGCCCATGAGTAAAATTAGAAAAGAAAAGAAAAGAAAAGAAAAGAAGAGAAGAGAAGAGAAGAGAAGAGAAGAGAAAAGAAGAGAAGAGAAGAGAAGAGAAGAGAAGAGAAAAGAAAAGAAAAGAAAAGAAAAGAAAAGAAAAGAAAAGAAAAGAAAAGAAAAGAAGAAGAAAAGAGCACTCCTAGGATTTTGCTCAGCTCTTTGTTTTAAATGTCCTCCATCTCACTCCACCAACACACATATACACAACAAAATGCTGTGCTATGACAAAGAAAACTGAAAACACTTCTGCCTCAGGGTATGCATGCTTTACTTTACTGGATTATATTGCTTCATTCCTGACGTTTCATCTACTCACTTAAATCGTTCACAAAACATTTGATTTGTGTACATTAATGCAAAACACACTCTACTGGAAGTTTCATGCATTCTTACTTTCCTCCTTTCAGGTATTTACTGTTTACAGCTGTGGAAATTCTGTATTTTGGCACCTTCCAATTCTAAGGGCTAATGACACTTGGATTTTAAGCTGACACATATTTTTGGTGGGCAATGAACAGGCCTGTTATACATACAGGAATTGCTAGGGTCAATTTGTCTTTACAATATACAGTCTCCTTTGTTTAAAGTGACAACCAATGCTGCTTTTAAGCTGAAGATTTTGAAATCTATAAGGAGAGTATGCTCCTTATAGTAGGGTATAAAGAGTAAGGAGGGTATAATTTAGCTATTAAAAAATCATTAAAATTACTGAAGTTCTTTAATCTGAGTGGAAATAGGAAGATCCTCTGAAGCATGCAAGAATTTGTGCCTTGTCTCTATCTTCTATTTACCTGTAGAATTTGATTTCCCCATTAGGAGAAGGATCTGCAGTTGTATATTAGACAATGTGAAACATTTAACTACATTAAAATCAGATATTTTGTAAGATCATAAATTTCACCAACTGTGCTTTTCCTCCATCTTTCTTGAAGTTTAAAAGTTGTAATGGAGTAAATTTGCCATTGCAGAAAAGCCAGAGTCCAGTGAATTAATTGGGAGTGAGCATATCCTTTGGTTATTTTGCCTTTTTTGAATGATCTGTGTTGCATACGTAGAGGACATCTAGAAGCGATATTCCCGGCCACCCAGTTTGTTGCAGTAGTGGTACTGTCTCATCCCGAAACTGTTCTTCCTCGCTCTCCTAATAATCCTCTTGATGAAATCCCAGTCAAGCTGAGCTCTGAGAAGGGCCACTTCACACTTTTTCCTTTAAGGGAGCAAACACCAATGGAGTTTTATACTCTAAAGCGGTGTTTTAATCCAATCCAGGCAATTAAAAACAAAGAACAACAGAACTGTGACGTGGCTTCCGCCTCCTTCTGGAAGGTTCCGTGGGCCTGCGGCGCTGCTGTAGCCAGGTGAGGGCCCCTGAGGCGCTTTCATTTCTCCCCCGGCTGCGTGCCTGGCTCAACACCCCAACCAGAAGTTGTCCCTGTCCCTCACAGCCTCACTTGGGGGCTTCTGCTTCCAGCTCTTCTCAGCCTCCATATCTGCTTGTTCCACCTGCACTCTCCAGACATTTGCCTTGTTTTTATCAGCATTCCTGGGAAAACTGTGCCTGTCAGGCACAGCTGTGCTCCTCTGAATGCCTGTCTATCCTTGTAAATTTGGGGCAGCACAGAAAGAGTGTGAGCAAGTCTAGGGAGTAAGGCAGATGGCTCCAGGCTGTACAGAGCTGCCAAATTCAGTTTGGAGGCAGCAGCACCACAGTCCTCCAGGCACCTGGGGCTGGTCTCAGGGAGCCCCAAGAAAGGACAGTGGCTGGGCATCATCGTGGGGATCTGCAGGTCTCCTTCTCTCCTCCCTGCTGCTCTGGCCTCCCCGTTGCTCTTATGTCTGTGAGAAGAGGAGGAAATGAAGGTCAGCTCGTTGGCGATCACAGAGGTAAGGCTGGTGGCCATGCTGCCCGTGTCTGTCCTGCTGTAGTCTGGTGTAGGACCTGTCCCCAGAACAGCAGGTCTAAGATGGCTGATACTACTTGCTCTGCAGGGCAAAGGCACCTCCTGCCTTTAGCAGAAACCCATACAGCCCAGGTGAGTTCTGCTACTGTCGTTCATGGGACTGCTTAGTTTAGCATTCAGGGTGCCACACCAAGAGGAGGTTAGCAGATTTGTGAGGTCTGCAAATGCACTGGAAGTTAATTTTATCCAGTGTGTGCAACTCAGATCATCAGCTCCATATTAACATGGCTGAGATACCCTTATTGCGTAGATGAAGTGAATGGAAAGCCCAGATCTGCAGGAAGATGCTCCCAAGGATGGACCTGGGGTGAATTTCATGGCTCCCATGTGTGGAGGAGCTGCTGTGCTGCCTGACCTCTTGCACATCACCAGCCTCTCATCTTCCTTGACTTACGGCTCTGCGGTGCCCAGTAGCTTGTGGCTGACCTACAGCATTACTTTTATTTATTTATTTATTTATGTTGCACCCAGGGAGGGTTTGTTTTGTCCTCAGATGGTCATCTGGTGCCTATTCATTATCACTTGTTCGGCAAGTGACTAATTTCCATCCAATCTGATCTCTCTGTAGCTGAATTCCTGTAGGCTGGACGAGCTCAGGAGCGGGGAACTAGGGAACTGTCTTGAGAACAGTTATATAACGTTGAAGGCAACGCATAGAACTAGGAGAGATCTTGCACTTACATCTGTCTTTGCAAGATTTAACTTATACTATGAAGAATGAATAGTATTTTTAATGAGTATACAAAATACCGTAAGAGAAAAGATAGTGAGGCAACAATCTGAGGATAGTTGCGTAACAAGTACGAAGGGAAAATTCCTCTCTTTTGGAAAAACTCATAATGCTTTGATCAACCATTATGTTTATCTTGAAAACATATTGTTTATGTAACAGATTATACTGTTGCTTTCTGAGGTCACTGTCATATGGTGAAAAGCACAGTTTGCTGTGAGTAGAAACATTAGGAGAAACATTATAGGTCAGCCAGTATAAAGTGGAGGGTCAAACTATTGCACACTTTCCCTGGAATAAATGACTAGCTACAGGTCAACACATGCTTGACAATTCCTGGCAGTCAGAGAAGGTCACCATCTGTTACAGGAAAAAGAAAGTCCTAAAAATTAAATAAATGAGGTGAATCACCTTTCCTCAAGGAAGCTCAGTTTCTCTCAGAGAGGGACTGAGGGACATCCCTCAGTGATTAGACTTGAAGAAGATTGCACAGTAGAGAGAATCTTGCACTTGCCTGGAGTAGCCTGAAATCTACGTTATAAGAGCTATAGTCCAAATAAAATTAAGCACAACATGTAAAAATAAGTATATAATTGGCTTGTAAGTGTTTTAGTGAGATTTAGGAAAGTGAAATAGGGATTAATTTGTCTAATTTAGGCATCTAACTGATAGACATCCAGTAGCTTTTTTCAGAGTCAGTGGAGTGCAAAGGCTTTTTCTAGGGAAGGTCATTTTTAAACACTCTCTCAGGAGGAAGTGAATTTGTTATGCAAGACATTACGGATGTTTTATTCAATGACTGAAGAAAAAGAATAAAGCCTGACTATTTCTGTCTTTACATATTTAAAAACAGCTAATATAGCTAAGATGAATCTGGAGCCTGGGGAAGTATTTCTATATATTTTATGCTTCCAGAGACCCTGGAAGGTCTCTGGACCTGAAGGGCTCTGATTACAGAAATCAGTAATTTGCAGAGATGATTGTTGTCCTGTAAGACTTTTGTAGAACTTTTAAAACTATAAAAAATTTTACACAGATGAATTTTCTGCCTCCAGAGCTTTGTTGATTATAGTCCTCAGTGCTGGTTTTAGAGAGAGTGATCCAAGTGAGTTTCTTTCCCCATAAATTAAAACCTGCATATAATTTGTATTATGTTTATTTTTCATAAGTATAAATCAATAATTATTATTGTAACATCACTGCATTAAGAATTAAGCAAAATTAAAGGGGTTCGTTTAGGAAAATCTCTTCACTAGAGGCTACAAATCAAAACTTAAGTTGATTGTTGACATACGGCATAATGAATTAGTGTCTACTGGTGACTCCCATCTTTTATCTCTATTTTTTTTCCCGTGACTTACCATTCTGGCATAACAGACAAAACTTTGTGGGAATTATTTAGGGGTTCAGGTTCTACCATAGATCCCATAGTTCTCTTAGTGGAAAGAAAAATAACAGAGTAAAGGTTACATCTTTTGTAATTTGGCTTTATTGTATGATTTTCTCAGCCAGCCTGCCGGGCCACAAACAACGGGAGATCTTGATGTCGGAAAGAAATAGCAGTTCTTTACAAACCTAGAAAATCCCTGGAGGGCAATTGTACTCTAGTAATCTCAAATTAGGTTTTTGCAACAATTAGTAAATGTGAAAAGAAACCCCAAAGCTGCAGTAGTTCAAACAGCTCTTTTCCTGGCCTTGTTTTAATGGTGAGTACATATTACTCAGGTACTGACAAGCCCTTCACAAACCCTGGATGATGAAGTCCTGTATCCTGTATCCTGACCTCTGTATCCTAGTGCATATAACCTCCATTCCCATGAAATAAATTTACATCGGTTTCACAGAGTCAGAATTAAGATTTGCCCCAGAAATATGTCATGAATAAATGTTGAAGCTCATTTTGTCTTTTACCCATGAATATAAACTAAGATCTGTGCTGAGACTTTATTATTCTGCCACTGCCACTGGGAGTATAATTCAGATTCAGTAATTCAAAGCAGTAGAAACAGTTTGGGACTGCAGCTTCTTTTCGGTGTCCTTGGTATTAGAGTCACAACGTCAGAAATCTTGCAGGGGAAATATAGATATATGTTTTCACCTCTGTGCAAATAAAAGTCTATGAAGTATCAGAAAATGATACATCCTCATACATCCTCATAAATCATACCAATTACAAAGTCTGAGTTGTGACGCATGTTGCCGGAACATTTTGTCTAGGAGTCAGTTCCCTGACTACTCCCAAGAAGTTGAACTGTGGAAATACATCCTCCCCCTCTTTGAACACCTCCTTCATGTTAATGAAGCCCATTGTTCAGGGACTGAAGAACCATGCAAATGGTTTTGAGGCACACCCTGTTCTTTAGGACCCAAGAGATCTGCAGGCTTTGGCAGGATTTCAGGTAATTCTGTGTCTCCCCTTTGCTTCCTGCACCACCAGATAGAAATGTGGTCAAATGTTTGTTTTTTTAATTTTCAGCCTCCAGTTCTTTCTCATAGTATTGGAGTCATTTTTATTAGAGTGAAGTTAGGCTTCACTCCAGGAAATGATAGCTATTTTGCCCACAAGAAACTTTCAGATGACATGCTTATTTAAAACAGTTTTGTCTGTACTTCAAAAATGCTTGATTCTCTAGAGCAACTGAACTTAGTGAATGAAAACATGACTTTTTCCTCTTTTTATGTCTGCTTCTTCAGTTATTTTGGGATTTAGTTCTTAAGAGTATGGAAGTTGCTTAATTTTATACCTTTTTCCTAGAAGTCATTCAGCTGGATTTCATCAGGGAGCTGTGCTATAGGACAGTTCGCCTGTGTTAATCAGGAGGAATTCCACTGGAGCCAATTATTTGACCTTAAGTCTGTTCATTTCTAGAGATGGAGAAATAGATCAGACTTAATATTGACTAGAGAAGACATTTTAACAAACAGGGAAGACATTCTAACAAACAAATTTAAATTAGATACAGCACTTGCTGTAAACAAGGGAAATGACGACTCAAAGACATTCATCCTTGTAATGCAGCATCCATTTCTCCACATTAGTGAAGACAGAGTTCCTATCTTATAACTACTGGTTTTGCAATACTAGATCAGCCAAGAGTCTGATACTGTTTTATATCCAGAAAATTCTTCAGAAAAAGTCATGGTAAACCTCATAAAATATAACAGGAATTCCAGGTGGACCACTTGTAAAGTTTATATGTTATTATCCCCTCCCAGTTTTTTTCCTTGTCATTATTTATTCCCATCCCAACTGTTATTTGAACAGTACCAAGTCTTTTTCCACAGAGGAGTCTCTAGCAGCTGCTGTCAGAGGCTGGACTCATGCAGAGGACAGCCTGAAAGATTCATGCAGAGTTACACATTCCATGTAATGTTCAGGATTCATTCATTTAATCATAGTACCTGTTATAACTAACTAGTCACTGGAAATGTTGTACATCATTCAAGAATGTCTAATATTTAGAAAAGTGATTAGAGCTGCAAATGATTTTTTTTTTAAAGATTTTATTTTCTTGGCCACAGTGCAAATATACTAAATTCAGAAAAAAAAGTCTAATAGATTCAATCTCTGGTTCTGATTCAACTGGTATTTGCAGCAGGAGGTATGTCTGCATGTGATAATGCAGTGCTCTGCATAGATACCTAAGACAGCTTGAGCAGAAAGCTATGCCTTAGTATAGAGATTTAATATAAGCAGTAAACTTTGCTACTACAAGCCACTTTGCCTGGCTGTACAAATGGTACTAGGAATATGCAAGCATCACTGCTTTTTTTGTCTTGCATGGAATTCTATTGATGCATCTTTAAGAGAATAAAAGTGGGATCTTCAGACCTTTAATATGGAATGTATCTTGGAGATTGAGACACCTGTATTTAGGTGTTATATTTAGGTGGTTAAATGTTGGTGTTTGCATGTGAACTGTGTGTCTGCTCTTCTATCAGAGAGAATGAGGATCTAGCTAAGAGAACATACCCTAAAGTTCTAGAGCTTTTCAGCTGTCCCTCAGCAATTCAGGGCACAGTGTAGTGCATACTCTTAAAATACCTTCTCAATACATTCCTCATTTCCCTTGCAGTTTCAGGTGATGCTCCCCATTTTTTCCTATGGCTCATCTCAGGCTGTGAAATTGGAGACAGTGTATATGCTATGGAAATAAAGGGACATATATAGTGGTTTTGATTTATTAATGCGTAATAGTTCTGTCTCAAGCTTTCTTCCTCAGCTCTTGCTCTTTCAAACAATTTTTTGACAGAATGCTAGTTTAAATCGTGTAAATTTTAAACAACTAGAGAAATAACTAAAACCTCAACCATTTTGGAGCACATCTCATTTTCCATGTACAGTAGCCATGATGTGTCACCCAGAGGTTGAATTTTCACTTACGTAATGGAAAAGTGCTTTGCAGTATCATTGAGAATGATTAGGAGCAGCATGTTAGTTAGCAGCTAGAGCTTTCACAGACACTGCTTGAGTACCCCTTCTTATTTGATTGAATATAAAGTGAAATGCTTGACTGGAACCTACATGCTTTGCCTGAAGTGCTTCGACCACATTGCAAAGGCAGAATTGAAACCATACGTTAATGGAATGCGGATATTGATGACAGGAAGGATGTTCTATAAACAAAGCATTGGAAGCCATATCTCCCTCCTCCTTCTGCTTGTTTCCATCTGCAGGCCAAGTATGTCCCATGACTCAGTCTGCATTAGTCACTGAAAATAAGCCTAAGAGCACAGTGGCCCGCAAGAAAGGTAGCCCCTTAAGCACAGCAGCAGCAGCAATGGCAGTTCTGAAATCATTAGCAGAAAAGCAAATTTGAAAAAAATAGATCTTGTGTGGGTTGAATGTAACCCTCTATTGCCAAGGTAAAAACTTACTCATGCCAAAAGACATGTATTTTTTTGTGTGTGTGACATTTAGTTACTGGCAATAAGCACACAAGAAAACATCCAGTGTCAAGCAGTTAATCTGTCTTCCTATTGGTGGAGGAATATTTGTATACTCTATATTTGATAGGTTCAAGACAAATCTCATCTGGAACTAAGAAAATGTTTGTTGTGAGATGAACTTCCAGAAAAAAAAATATAGTCCTTAAAGTGCAAACAGATGCTTTTGTAAAATAACTTCTCATAATACAGACAAATGAAATTAACATCTATTTTGCTGCAATTCTTTCATTGTAAGCAATGAGTTTACTTTGCATCAGACCTGTAAGACTTTGCTCTTACTCATAAGAAAAGACCAGAGGCCTAGTAGGAAATACATGAAAGGTTATATAAGACTCTTTATCAATATAGAAAACTTCCATGTCGGGGACAGTATAGCTCGAGACAGAACAGTGCCGTTCCATGACCTTGAAGGACCAGTGAATCCTGTTCCTCTCTTTGCTGTTTTCATGCAAAACTTTAGAGTTAGATAGATAGGGCAGAGGGCCAGCTGATTACTGACATCTGCAAGGCCAGGAATCCAAAAGCTAATTGGCTCTAGTAGATTGTGTTAGTATATAAGACGTTCACTTGAGAAATAAAGTGATCCTGATCAATACAGATTGGGGTCTGTTGCAATCATTCACTACATTTCCATGGAAGATTTTCCACCTCTCGGATCCACATTGTCTACAAACTCTGCTCTGATGGTGACAGTACTTTGGAGCCTCTTGGAGAAAGCCTCTTGAAAGCCTTTTTCATAATAGTAATAGTAAAGTAATAGTGCACTTTTCATCCCATCCCACAGTCAATAGAGTTTCTGTATGGTACTTATAGGAAGCTTGTTTTCAGGTTGTTGATGGATCTTGACCATGGAGATGTGTAGTGATTGTGTAGTGATGTGTGTGAATGTGCACCTACTAGCTTGCTTGTAAACCATGTTGGCGTTACTATGTGTATTATCAGTCAGTGAATCATAGAGTCATTATCGGTTGGAAAAGACCTTTGAAGGTACTGAGGAGACGACAGGGCAACAAAAAAGATTGTTATATGGTTTAAGCAGTGTGATATTGCTCTGGAAAACTGTCCCCACTCCTGCTGATAGCCAGTGATGTAGAGTCCAGAAATAGATCAGCTTTTGCATACATAAATGATAAGCTTTGAGTTCTCACTAACTGCCCAACTTAGGACCAGCAGGTCACCCATCTCCAAAAAGATTATAATTAGATAGTATTTTTAAGGAATAACTTTAAATATTTAAAGGACATACTTATTAAAATTTTCTGACTCCAATGCAGAAGCAGCATCTCAGAATATATTAAACTATCTGTGGAACTTTCTTTTATTTATCTATCTGTGGAACTTTCTTCTTGTTTCCACTTTCACTTTCACTCAAATACGTTCTGCCTTTTTTGGTTTTTTTCCATCTATTAAGGCTGTTCGTAACTGTACATCAAAAACAGATAAGTCCGGTGAGAATTTTTAAGGGAAAAAATATTGATGTAGTGAAGTCTTTCACATTCAGTGAGCAAAGATCTTTCTCAATAGATGGACAAAGTAGGTAGGTAAGTCAGGATGAGGACACAGTAAAACAGGTAACTCTTCAGGAGAACGGGAAAGTGCAACATTGCCATAAAACAAAGAGCACACCCAACACATAACTTTGACAATGAGCTAGAATTTGGCTCTAACTTACCAGATGCCTCATGTGTCATGATCTTTTTTTTTTTTTTTTTTTGGTGTTTTAAGATGCTACCTGTTCTGCATTGAGTAGGCAGAAAAAAAATGCCTAAAGGTAGATTTTATCCTCTTCTGTGGAAGGCAACAAAAGTAAGTATTTAAGTTGTCTTATAATCTCAGCAATTGGTCCGATAGCTGGAAATGTTGCCCGACAATAGCTGTTACATTAAGACAAGAAGTCATTACATATACATCTTTCTTTCTATGAACAAACATAATGTTTCTGTGCTAATATGTCAAGCAAAAATTACATGAAATAGCTCAAGCATTTCCTTCACTGAAAGCAGCAGACATTCCTGCCTGGGTACTTTATGTGAAAGGGATCAGAGAAGGTCCCTTCCAAGGAGAAAAAAATCAGATACACAGAAAATCTATGCAGCTCAGCAGCAGCAAGACAGCTGGCAAACAGCAAAGCATTTGATGTAATTTGCTTTTATGGGAGAACCTAAATCTATTCAGTTTGGAGAACTGAACAGTGGATATTCCTCTGAATTCTTCAGGTCATCCTCAAAGCACAAACAAGATTTCAGCTGATTTGTAAACATGAATGCAGAGGATCCAGCTGTGGGAGGAAATGACTAATAAGGAAAGCATGACAACTTGACTTACTGTTGACTTCTCGAGTGACCAGTTCAAATAGCCAGAGGATGTGTTAACTAAACCAACAACCAGATTCCAGTGGGTGGAGGTTATGACAACATTTGTCTTTCCAATCCCATGCCTGCTGACAAAGACGTAGGGAAAATTTCTGTTTTTTTTTTTTTTTTTTTTTTCCCTGAAACTCTTAACACATGCAGTAATCTGAAATTCTACATAAGTCATTTTATCTTTGGACTGCTAATAGATAAATGCTAGGGGAAGGAAAAGGAATTGACCTATAGAAAAGGGTAGTACCTGGCTTTAAAACCATTCTGTTTTTACCAATTTTGTTCTGATATAGAATAGTTTGAACCTTTTGGCACTTGGCTGATGAGTTAGAAGGACAGGTTTTATTTAAATCCTTGATTTTAAATAAAGCCAAGATATTCTAGTCAAATTGATGCAATGCAGTAAATGGAAGTACTGTGATCATTCTTCGAGCTTTCCAAGGAAACATACCCTTTCTTACCAAAATACTGTAAATGGTCTGAGAGAGGATTCTGGCTATAAGAGAACAGCATTATACTTTAGTAGGAGCATACTGGTTAGGGCTTTTCATGGTAGATGGCATAGGAATTGCTCTAGAGACTTGTTTTGTAGCCATCTCTTTCTTGTTTTAGAAGAGTGATCAAAAATCACAAAATCACTCACAAAATGACCTTTGCATCCCTTTACTGTAGTGGCAAACTGGCTACATAATCCTGATTTCTGAAGTGTTACAAATTTAACATAAATGAACTTCATCCTTAGAAAATTTCTTTAAAATTTCTAGGTATCATTTCATATTTTTGATGAAAACTGAGGGAAGAAGTAGAGTAAGGGAATTGCCCTTGGCTATGCAGAAAGTCTGAATTAGAAATTGTTTTCAGGTCAGCCAAGTACAAGAACACAAGGAAGTAATGCTTCATATTGCTTTGTTAGTATTGTTACTTACTGAATGCACAGAATACTTGCTAGAATGTGAGTGATCATGGAAATTAATAAGTGCTTTAAATTATTTCTGAAACTGATATATTTCATTATGTCTTCAATCACTTCAGTTACTGCAGTCACTTTTGAAACATTTTACTTGAAAAGTTAAAATTGCCTTGGCTGTATCTCAGTCTCTAGTTTCTAGGTTATTCTGATTATTAGTTTTCCTTGAAAAAGATGTTTTTGGATATAGAAGTTATACAGGTGCCTGGAACAGCAAATCCTTGTCTCTTTTGAGGATTGAAGAATATATTTCAAAATGGTAATTTCAGCTGTGTTAGCAAGTGTTTGAGGCAGATTGGAGGAGCACAAATAACAAATATAGCTGCTGTTCAACTTGGATTTCTGTTTCATTATATCAAGCGCAATTCACACCTACAGCATTTATTTGGATGCTCAGAACTCATACATAAGTCTCATTACAATATAAGATTATTTTAAAATTATAGGATTTAATGTGGGATTTTTTGTGTCTTTTGATGTGTGAGTCTTCTGTCTTTACATGTTCAAGATTTTTCTGTGAAAGTGCAATGGACTTGGATACTCTAGTGATAAATATAGAATGAATACCAAAAATAACAAGAGGGTTGTTCATTCTGACATACCATTTCATCTTTGTATTTTCTGATTTAGGCTGAAAACAAACTTGTGACATATTAAAATCAGATGTGCTAATAGATCACAAGGAAATAGGTTATTTTTGTCTCTCTCTTCAAAATCAGACATGCAAAATTTTTAGAGAAAGTCTGACTTCATGTGATTTTTAGAATGAGACCTTAGAAGGAAATGAATTTTAGAAATACACAGCAATAGAAAATGGATTAGCAAACCTGCCACTCAAACCTCCTAAGGTTTGAAAAAGTTCATATTTTAAATTGTGATTTGATTTTACTACTACTTTATCTGAATTGTCTGCTACTTAAAAATGAATGAAAAAAATATATTTATATATATATATTTCTGTTTCTATAATACTTTGCAGAGTTATGC
>JAVCKT010015391.1:0-35154 GCA_032273925.1 Rhynchotus rufescens
TGGCAAAGTGTTAATGAAATTAACTGCCCCCTCTCTGCTAACTGGTTGCTTTTTTGGGAGGGGGGGAAGGGGAGCAGTGAGGGATGTGATAATCAGTGATTATTGAAAGTAGAAAAAAGTAAATGAGAAATTTTAAGGTATTGTATTAGAGTGAAAATTGTTCATGCTGCACATGAGTGAGTTGGAAATGTGCTTGTTGGTGGAGATCTTCTCAGACTCTTGGAATATTAGGTTCTTCCATGCATTTGAAGCCAGGTTGCATTTTATGGAACCCAGTTTATGGAAATCAGTGCTATTTTTTTGTCTGAAAGTCAGATTGCTTCTTGATCTATTATTTAGTCATAGTTGAAGAAGATTGAGTATAAACACCCTGCTGCTCTTTCACTTATTCTGAGGAGGTAGATCAGGAAGATGTGAAAACCTTTTCATCAATTATTTGAGAAACCTCACTGCATCTCTCTTGCCTCCAACAGGACACACGCTGATGTCTTCTTGAGAGTTAATAGATGTACAGTTTTTCTGCTTCTTTTCTGTATGCTGTTGTCTCTTCCATTTTGACTTCAGTTGAGGAGTTCCTCTTTCCTTGGGCCAAGAAATTAGCAGTCGGTAGAAATTTCTTTGCAGTGATCATGTTCTCCACGTAGTATTTGTGAGGTTACTGGTAGGAACAGAAATAAGTACTTATGTTTCATACTACATTCATGACTTTCCCTTCCGCTCCTACCTTAGAACTTCAGAAGTGTTGGGCATCTTACCTCCAAAAGTCATCTTTTATTCAGGGGTAGTTGAAGCTATTTCTTGAACTCTCAGAAAACTGCAAAATAAAACAAAGCAACAACAAAAAAACCCTTGTCTCTGCCTTCAGAAAACAAAGCTTAATATGAAGTGGATCAGTGTATCACCTCAGTAAGGGTTTGCATGGCCTGGAGAGAAATATGAGGAAAAATAACTAGAGATGTTTTGCAAGAATGGCAACATGCCCTGGTAAGTAGATAAGCTTACACCTCTAATTTCCTCTAATTTAAACTGTTAAATTCAATGGTAATGGAAGAAAGCTATATCATGAAATAAATGTGTTTTAGGTTTTCCTTGATGATATAATGTAAGGATCATTCTCTGTGTTGGCACTAAAGAATCAAAAGCAGTTTAGTGGAAGTGAACACTGTTTCTGGTTGTGCATTTAATGGATCTGCTGTTGTAAATATGGTCTTTCCAGCCATGCTGCCTTACGTCAATGAAAGTGATTTTTAATTTTTTTCCAGTGCAACAATACTCATTATCTTTATATTTGGTGTATTCTCCTTAAAATCTTTCAGTGTAAAAAAATCTACCATTTTACTGTTTTACTGACTCGTTTACCTGGTTCTTGGCTATAGGAAAGGGTCATCTTTTTTGACTGTTGCATTTAATATTGTTGCGTTAATGCATGAACCAATAATTCTTTTTTGCATGTGCAACAGGCTGAAAACATGACTTATGTCTTCTGGTTTTCTTTCTGGTTAAATCAACAACAAATCTTTACTCCTTCTGAGTGCAATATAGCCCCTTAATCCTTCTTCCATTGCCCAGAAGTTGTTGGTTGATTGGTTGGGCAGTTTTAGGAAAGACAGTGAAATTTTTATGAAAAGCAGTTGGTGCAGGAGTAATATGCATTCTTAAGATTTAAAGAGGTCAAATTGATTTTTGTGTGTGTGACAGAATTTGTTCCTGGGGTGAGACTTTGAAGTAAAATTTCAAAGCATTGACTAGGGGTGCAGCTCTGCAGTTCCTTATTGACTTTGTTCAGAGATCAGCAGCTAAAACTGCATGCTGCACTTTGAAAATTTACCCCTAAGTATTGAGTTTTACCTCGCAACAATTTTTTTTCCAATAATTTAATAAACCCCAGAGAATGCAGTCTATAATGGAAATGCTGACATACTTAAAGTTAATGCTAATCACTGAAAATTAGTAAGATCTTAGAAAATTAGCAAGAAAACTCGGACAAAACTTGCAAGTCATGAGCCTCTTGTAGCTAATTAATAGGGAACATCTCAGAAACACGAAATATTCAGAATACTGTCTTAGCAGTGTCCATATCAATAGTAATAACCCTTTTTGGTTTGCAATACATAGGTGAAGGCCTCTGAACATCTAGCTGTTTCTCACACACATGGCTGCATTGTCAACTGAGATATGCAAAAAAGCTCGTGGTGAGAATTGATGATGGATTTTTCAATATAAAAGCATCCACAAGAGCAGTATTGTTACCATCTTATCCGTTTGAGTAGATCTTTAGGAAGGAACTTTGTCCAGTCCAGGAGAACTGGCACTGTGCAGAGCTCAGTATTTGCTGAGCTGCTGCTTCTGGCTTCTGTGTAGCTCCTTTGTATTTGTCCATCACACTTCACAGTAAAATAATTGTAATAACCATGCAATAAGTACTGCTGGTAGCAGGGAGATGAGTTAGGAGTAAAGCAGCAACTGGTGGTGGTGGTGGTGTTTGTCATTATTTCACTTGGGCTGAAGTTGGGAGGCTAACCCTCATTTCTGAGCCTTTTTTCTTATGTGCCTAGATTTTGTATTGTAGGATGATATATTCAGTAATAGTCATTTTGATCAAAATACAGTACCTTAAAATGCTAGCATGTGCTCAGAAGAGCAGAAGAATTTGAAGGAGAACATTGTGGTGGACTTGTGGATCTTTGCAAAGCTCCTTTTTCTAATGAAGGGTAATGTGGAAAAAGCACATAGTCTGAAAATGGAGCAGATAAATGAGTGTTTTTCTTTAATAAAAGACTTCCCCAATAGAATCATTTCATGTTTTTAGTCACAATAGAGCTCATGAATGTCTTAACCAATTTATACAGTTTTCTGTATTTAAAAAAAAAAAGCCAAACAAAAACTGTGCATCTGGACTGACAAGCTGTATGCCAAGATTCAGCCAGATGCAATTTGAAATGTCCAAGGCATTAAACATGCCCTGAAATGGGGCTTTTAATGAAAGTGCCGTCTCGGCTATAGTGAATGCCAGTGCAACACACTGCAAGGAATTCATCATGCTAGATTAGTGCAACCTACTTGCAGTTGAGATCTAGAAGCCAATATGCTAGAAATCTGCAGAAGCTAGGACTTGGGAGGTGATTTTTATCTATCATATGTCCCATCCTGCCTATATACTGCTTGCTTTATAGTAATGTCTTTCTGATAACTACATGCATTTTACCAAACTTATGGGAAGAAAAAAAAAGGGTTTTTTTTATAAACATAAAACCAACTCCCTGAAGTTGTGGGCTACGTGCTTGGTATGCATTGTTTTGTTTCTTTCATTAATTCTTGGTGGCATTCTGGATGCTCAGATGAACAATAGCAGTAGCCTCTAAAGATCAATACCAGATTGCTGATAGTGCCTATCTATTCAAAGAGTAGATTATTTGATAAATGGGCTGGTCCATATGTTTTGACATTTGTTAGCTGTATAGCCCAGACCAACTGGTAATACTGTAGTTCTATCATAAAAAGTAGGAGCAGCAAATAGACTATTTCCTTCTTGGTGCAATACCTATATATTGTAGCTTTTAAACTGCAAGTAATAGATTCCAAGAGAAAAAACAGAACAGGCTGTTAAAATTTGATATGAATGTTAAGTTTATCATTATATTCTCTAAAATATATATAATTTGTGTTTATCATTTGATGGTTGACAGGACTCAAATCTCATAAAATGGTAATCCCACACATACTCTTCTATCTCAGTCTTTATATACAGAGGATCAAACAGAATCTTCTGAGAAAAATCACTTCTGTCTTCCCCCAAACCTACGCATTTCCAGAAGAACCTGGGAAATTTAATGGGAGGCACTGTGACAAGAAAATGTGTAAAGAAAATTTGGGTGGCATCTGGTACTTTGCAGGAGCTCACACTTAATTTTCTTGCCCTTGGGTCCAAATTCTGTGGATTGTGTTTGAGGGGAAGGAGGGAAAAAAAAAGTGTTTATCCTTGCTTTTTTTTTTTTTTTTCTTGCTTATAATTTATGCTAAAGCTCTTCTGAGACTGAAAAGTCCTGCACTTCATGTGTACTTACATAAACACAGAGCATTTAGATGGTAGTCAGTCTGTTCCAAGAGTGGAGGACCAAATAAATCCCTTTGGGAAAGGCATATGGCAACATGCTCTATAAATTGAACTCAAAGGTTTGAGTTACTGTACATGTTTCAAACTTACCCTTTTTCCTGGTTAAAAAGCAAATTTTTCAGCATTTCTCCCCTCTTAGTAACTGGGAGTAAGTGACTATAGGATCCCTGAACTACTGTTTTCAGAGTCATCTTCCAATAACCACTTTGTTTTTCTGTTTTATATACGAAACAGGTGCATTAACATATTAATGATCAGATGTTATGTTTAGCTTTGCATTTTAAGAATCTTTAGCAGTGTAGAAAAGGATGATTTGACAGGCTTAATTCAACACTGGGCAACAAATAAAGCTTATAATGAAATTAACATAAATCATTAGCATTAATCATTCAGTATTATTGATAGCCATATAAAGAAATGTATCACAGTCCTGGAAGTAAAGAAGAGAGGAGCAATGCTTCTTGCCAGCTGTCCTGATGAGCTCTGAGTACATATGGTAGTGGTACTGGCTTTCCTTTCTAATTTTCCTCCTCCGTTCGAGCTGTCAGAAGCCCCTCTCTCTCCTTTTCTTTTTGCATAGGCTGCAGGGATAGCTTCTATGCCATTTATTTTTTTGAAAATGCCAGTTTTCTAGAACGGGTCAGACTCCATCAGCATCTTTGACTGTCGCTAGGCACGTGACCAACACAAGCAAGCTGGATGACAATTACCATGCAGCCTATGTTCGTCGTTTCCAATTTGGTTGCCTTCACTTCTGCTTACGCGTTCATCTCCAAAACCTACCAATTGTGCTCTGTACTGAGGAGCAACACACTCTTAAAGCAGCCTTTGGAGATTATGTGTTGGGAAATGTGTTAGAAACCTGACGTGGAAACAATTGAATAAACGCAGGTGTGTTTCGCAATGTTCAATCATCACTCCCTGGGTGGCCAGAGTTTTCCAAATTCTCTTTGATGTTTTCATAGATTACGTGTTAAAAATATATGATGATATTAAGAAATTTGCAGCGGTTGTAGGTAGTTAGAGAGAAATGCGGGATGAAACTGGGGCATGCTTGTCTTGAGCAATTCTAGAAAAGAGATACTGCCTGCTAGCTGTGATTTGCCCTGGTGCTTTTTTCTTCCCTTTTGAAGATAATCCTTTTGAGATCCTGAAATTACTTAGTTATCTTTACTAACCTGAAGTAAGCTCAGTGAAATCTAAGTAGGTAAACAGAGATAGATGGACTTGGTAGGAGGATTAGCGCTATATCCATGAAGTTTGCTGTGATTGTTAGACCCTCAACCTCTGTTGCCTCCACTTGCTTCCTGACTCTGACCTGCTTTAACGCGATTGCCAGATCTTTGTGATGAGCACTGCGGTGCAAAGCTGCAAGCGCAGGGATGAAGTTGCTGGGTGAGAGCTGTTGCAGAATGGTGGTCACATCCGTGCATGGTAGTGATAACATTCACCTCCTTTTCCACTGCTTTTTTTCCTTTCCTGGCTTCTCCTAATTTCTTCATATTTTCTCTTAGGAATAGAAGTTATTCTTATTAGCCTTGTCCTAATTTTCTAGTTAAAAGGAAAATGAAAATCCCTTCAAATTAAGAAAGGAATGTATGTGGAAACAGTTTTTTGTATTTCTTCAGAATCATTATCAGATAGTTCTTTATATTTATCTTTGAAAATATCTGAATATGTGGAAAATGTCTTAATTCAATATTGCCAAATATGAGGGATATGGTTAGGGCCTTGTCAGAGTACTGCAGTAAAATGTCTTTCTTCTAAGCATCTTAGCTAAAAGGATTTGGTATACTAAATGTGGGTTACTAAATTTAAGTTCCTGGACTTGCTGCTGAATAATTAAATAGCCTTTTTCAAAGAACACGATTTCTGCCTTCCATAGCCATAAAATATTCTTCATTTTCAAGTTAGCTGCATGTAGAAGAGCATAAGGAAAACAGAGGTGCTTGTAGGAAACATATATGAACACAGCAAAGAATCCCATGCTTTGTCACTCTTGGGCAGTCATGTGTTCACCCCTTAAATTTGCATGGAACCTTAATCTCCAATATAGAAATACATACCATTCCCTTATGCTCAAAGTCAGTGTTGCAAGGGAGCATAATGGCTAGGACTGGTATCCTGTACCAAAGCGAATAGATCCCTTAATTTCATGGTTTAAAAAATACTTGAGTTGACCTCAGTATAATTCCTATATTTTAGTCATTTAGGTGTCATGGCTCAGTAATCATTCATTAACTATAGTGCTTTTCAAATGAAGAACTGAGATGAAAATTTTTCTTAATGATGACAAGTGATGTAATTTAGTTTTATTCGTATATTATAGTGGTGCCCGCTAGCGCCGCTGTAGTTAAGAGTCTGTCAGTGGTTCTATTATAAACCCCTATTTTCAGAGGGTTTATAACTCAAAAATTGATTTCAGACTTAAAACTGCCACCCAAGGTCTAAGGCCTGGAGGTTGTTTTTATATACAAATTAGCATTTTGGGGAGGAGAAGGAGGAAGGTTAATAGTTTCTTGTCTGGAAGAACATGACTGAGGATTTTCTGGTTTAGAATTATATTTTTTCACTTGTGTCATGCTGAAAATACTTCACCCTTCTTAGCACCAAAGGAAAAAACACCACTTTATGGTCAAGAAAAGGCTACAGATAGCGCTAGTCACAGTGTGAGAACTAGGCTGAGGCTTGTAAATTAGTCTGTGGCTTGGCGAATCCCACAGTGTTTTTAGCAGAGGTTGAACCCCTCCTCTGAGAGTGGCGATTTAGGCCATGGGCTGGGGGATGAGCCAGGCTCAAGTCAGATGTGCCTCTTTCTCATGCTACAAAGGATTTGCAACCCAACTAATACTAGAATTACAGAGACAGTTTTCCATGGAGGACAAAATGCTTGCTAGGACTTGGAAACCCTCTGTGAAATGGAGACTAGACTAGTCAACACAGAACCGTTCTACAAACGCAACTGGAGATCTGCCAGCTGCAATCTTGAGCACACATGTGAGCAGAGGCTCATGTCTTTGTGCGTATGGGGTATAACCACTTGATATGTCAGCAGGGGTTCGTTGCTGATATCAAATTTTCTGGTTGCTGACCACTGAGCTCTCCCAACCTTGTTATCTCTAAGGATTTCACACGTGTTCATTAATTTGTTGATGAAACATCTGGTAGGTTGGGGAAATGGCCAATGAAATGGAGTTGATACCAAGAAATTGAGACATGCATCAATTTGCCAGAGTGATGCATTAAAATATGAGGCAGACTTTAATTAATCCAATCTTCTGCTTAGGCAGGAGCTGATTTATTCTATTTTTATTTATTTTTAATTCATGTCTTTCAATCTGGTAAAAGCTAGGGTGAAAGAGCAGCACGGAGTGGTATGTAGAAGCTACACCCGCTTTATCTATTTTGGTTTTCTTTAAGGAAATACATGTAGCTCCTTAGCAGAGTGTTTTGTGATGTATATAATGCAATTAATTATATCATGTGTAAGTGAATTTTGCCAACTGGATACATTTTTTATGTAAAATCTGTGGATTGGCAAAAACTAGCTATCTTAATTTTATTTTTCTTGTCAGTCTATTTGCAGACACTGGTGCAGAAATGCCAATGTAAGTGAATTGCTGTGCTGGTGGTGAGTAGGAACTATGAATCTATTCTTGTATATTTGAATTTAAACAATTCTACTTTGTGCTCCTCGACTGACGAATAGTATTAATGTACTAAAGACACCAAGTCTTTGTGCTCAGAGGGGTGTCTGATTGGGTGCACGTTTCACTTTTTTTCCTACAGAAAGTTGCTTCTGAATTCTTCATTTAGTTCAGGGTGGTGCTCTAATGGATGTTTGTATGACTGGAAACCTCTGTGTCAGACAGCTTTACTTCTTTTGAAATAAGGGAAAATGATGGCGATCTTAATTTTGTATTTTAGTGAGATATTAGCATGGCAGTTTCTAAATTAAGATCTTACTTTATTCCTTCCTGTAAATCCGATTCAAAACAGATGTTGTGAAAAGCATTCATTCCATTTCATGGTATAGAAATGCCTCTTTTTTTTTTTTCTTTATTTTTTTTTTTTTTTTTTTCTTAATGCATTTAGGAAGTGTGAAGAAGGAGTAGTACTAGTGATAGGGAGAAAGGTGTTGTCTTTAATTGAATCTTTTTGCAGTTTGGACAACATTGGATCTATGTTGGAAAAAGTATTCTTTGTAAATTCTGTAAGGTGCTTAATGTTGCAAACAAATTCTTGGTTTGTTTTGCAATTTTAAAACTCATGTAGAGGCTGGGCAAGGCTAGTGCCATGCCCTGCCGCCTTCTGGTAGTTAAGCAGAGATGTAGTAAAACATGGCAGTCACCATGAGCAAGGAGATAGTCTTGTATAAAAAAGTGTTGGAGATAAACTGTGATATTAAGAGCCATGGAAGCCATGGAGCATTTAGGTGTAACTTGTGCTTACATGGTAAAAGTTTTATTGGCATCTCTTCATTCTGCTGGAAGTAAATATGAGAATCAGCTTAGCGAGTATATTGGTGCTCTGGACCTTTCCTAATTATTCAATGGAATTGGCAATTTAAAGATTTGGTAAATAAAGATGTCCACATATTCAGATATCTGCTACCTGCTTTTACACATGGGTAACACTAAAAAACATGTGCTATTTGGTGGCAAAACCACTGGAGAAGAAAAGTCTTTTTTTATTTTTCTAAAGGTTTAAAACCTCTAGGGCAGTTAGAAAACCATGTTTTCCATTGAACTGTGTCTCTTTGAAATTCACAAGCTTGACATGTCACTGGCATGACGTGTCTCAGTCCGTTACACTGAAATGCCACACTACACTGTGTGACGTGACAGGCTGACAAAAAGGGACATGACGCACCAGCCCAATGGGATGTCAAGCCTGAGAAGCCAAAGCCAGGCTGCTTGCTTAAAAAGAAGGGATGGGGGGAGGAAGAGTAAGTGCTGATACCCAGTACAGCTAGATTTTACACTTTTTAAAAGGTTTTCTTGGCTCAGTCAGGCCTCCCTCCCGTATTTGATGATAAAACATGCAAATATGCTGCTCCTTTTTTTGGTTTTATCCTGTGGGACTGCACCCTCTTCAGTTCCTCCCTAGCACTTTGCAAAGCTTGGTAGAAATCCTTTCTCCTAGTGTCTGAGTTGCAGCAGGACGTGGTGCTACGTTTGGGAAGGCTCCATGCATAAACAGGGAGTTGTCCGGGGATCGCTGTGGCAACGTGACATGCTGTAAATTGTGGTTTAAAAACCTGTGAAGGTTTTTGAATTGTTTTGGTTGCATTAGACTTTTAGAAGGCAAGACAGGGTAAGGTCTATGCAAGGTAGGACAAGTGGAAGGGCAGGAGAGCTTAGAGGAGTTAAAAGATCATTAGTAGACAAATTTTTTTTTTTGAAGAAGGGAAAAAAAAGCATTCCCTCAATATTTGTTTCCTTTAAGTAGGAACAAAAGTATTTCAATAATCTTTAGAGAGCTTAAGAACAATATACTTAATTACTATGAATAATTTCAGACCTAATTAATGTAGTAAATCTCTATAGTGAAGTACTCCTAGCTGCTTATCATCAGAAAATGAAATAGATTAAAGCTAGTGCACATGTATCTTCTGGTTAATTTTACATTGGTGTGAAATGGTGAAAATGAGCATACAATCATGCCCTCACATGAATTGAGGGCATGAAGAGAATTTGATTATCTGAATATTCTGAGTTACATCATGTCTATATTCTTTTAATGTAGTTACTTACATAAGAACTTCATCAATTTTTTTAATAGGGTGCGATAAGAGGGCATTTTAAAATGGCTCAAAATAGGCAAATTTAGTATTTTAAAACTTTGTGATAATCACCTATTAAATCATAATTTCACTCGTGAGTTACAAAAATACGAAAATTGTAGACTCTTTTTGTTAGGTGTCTTGCAATTAATGCATTGCAGAAATCTTATACAGAGATAGCAATCTGAAATGAAATTTCTTCTTTCAGGGCTGATGCCTTGTTTGCTAAATACATGGAATAAACTACTTTGACTATGAGGACGTAAATCAGCTAAAATACACATTTATAATGTTAGCAGCATGTGACCTTAAATGTGAGTGTGAACAGCGGCTCTATAATTCCTGTTGGCAAAGAAAATCCTTTTACTTCCTCTCATAGCAATATGCTTGAAACACATGAAATAAGCTGGAGATCTGTAAGTACAAATTCTCCTTTGCAGAAACATTCTCCGTACTTTTTCAAATAGACTTTCCTGACCTGTAATTGATTTTGCTTTATGTACAGAATCCCTCCATTCACTTAAGTGTGTTTTGGATAGGGTCCAAAAACACATTTTCAAGCTGGGCAGAATCTGAGCGTTCTCTTTCAGAGAGAAATCTGGTGCTAGTTTGTAGTGGAGTTGTTGCAAATATCTTGATCCCTTCAAACTGGGCATGGGTATCAGGTGGGAAAGGCTGCCCATGCATTTAAACTCTCCCACTTTTGAGCCTCCCCATCTCTCTGTCTTCTGGGTGCTGACTCCGGTGCACACATGGCCCCAGGGGAGACCCTGTGGAAAGGCCCCTCTATTGTGGTGACAATAGGGGGCTGTAATGTGGTTCTGTAAGCCCAGAGCAGGATGTTTGGACCCCAAACAGTTCCCATGTTTCCCCATGGGCAGAACAGACTTGCAGAGTGGCAGAGGCAAACGAAGGCACAGCAAAAAGGCAAGAGTGAGGTGTATCTCGAGAGATGCTGATGCCAAGGTGCAGTGACAGGGTGTTTGGCATCTGGTGTGTAGGTCTTCACTGCTGAATGAGTCTGCACATGTTCCTGGGACTCAAAATGTCTGTGTTGTAAATCTTCAACAAAGAGATATTTCAACCGCATACATATCGTGTGTTTCCTTGTTGGGGAGTCAGTGTCTTGTCATTCCCAGGATCAGTAACTTGTGTTGTTCCGTATTCCATAGGCACAAGATCTCAAGTGTTGATATGTTGCTGCATGCAATAGAATGAAGAAAGTGATTTGGCTCAACCTGCAGCAGATATTTTTTTCCTGGTCAACTAACAGACTTTGGTTTCATTTACTGGATCCTTGTTTATAAGGAGAATTTAGACACATCCTGACAATGGAGAGAATCTACACTTTGGTGTTTCAGTCCTAATGGAGATGAATGGAACAATTTGCAATTATTAGAATTCCTCTGTTTAGGAATGCAGCATAGTGGCCACACTGTAGTGTCTCCATACGTATGTTTAGGTTTTCCTCAAAACCATGAGAATTACATAAATCATATTTTCAAAATGGAAGTACTTAGCCTGACATCACAATGTTCCTGAAGTTGAGTCTTAAAACATGGGACTGTTTTTATCCAGATCCAGTTCTGATTTCTCCACTCCCTAGTGTAGCTCACCCTCTGAGCATGCATAATGAAGCTATTAGTATTTTATGAATTGAACTCTTTTTTTTCTCCTGGGGGAGGGAGGGCTTCCCGAGTATGTTAAGCAAAGCAGAATTCATATGAATCATATGGCTGAATTACAGTACATCTACTTATGCCCTTGAACTTTATGATCTGCTGCAAAAGACATGAACATTTGTAAAGGCAGGGGAAGGGTATGATCTGGGATCAGTGCTCAAAATATCAAACATTAATTAAAACTGAAGAAAAGTAAGTTTGTTATGGAAACAAAGAGAAATACAGAGCCAAGTCCCGGGGATATTCAGGAATCCCACCTGGAGAATCTTATCAACTCCAAGAACACATTTGCTAAGAGTCTTCTCATAATTGTTCTTATATTTTTGAATTTTATCTACTTGAAAATCCAAATTCACTTTTCCTTTAATTTTACTTGCATTGCTACATGTTCTACAAGCACAAATGGGATGTCAAACTGAAGCCTAATGATACTGCTTTGGATTTTCAGCTCTAATGAATGACACTTCTTTCTCTGCTAGAGAGCTGGGTCATAGATACAGCTGACTTTATGATGGCTGAATCCGTTAAAAATAAGTTGCTTAAATTGGTAACTCTTTTTAACCTGTGGTCCTGTTACTGCAGAATTAAATCCACAACAGCTACTTTGGGTGTGTGCTAAATTGAAGGTTTTGATTTTTAAGCATCTCATTGTTGCTTTCATATTTTTGAGGCCAAGTTAGATACTGATTTTTTTGGGTTGTGGCTTTTGGGAATAAAATTTTTAGCATGTATGTTCTTGGAAACTTGAGGACTATTTTTTAAAGCCTTTAGCTTCCTTTTATTTACATAACACTATGTGTGTCTTTGCTCCTCTGCTTTGCAGATTGGAATACCAAAAATCAAACTCTGCTGGTTACTCAAGCTTAGGATTTGGATCCTTATCCACATAAGGGAACATGTTGCATAGGCATTTGCAAATTCTACTTGAGTATACACAGGCGAAGATAGAAAACTGTAAATGCACATTAGAAAGTATTTAAATTCTGTCCTTGTGATCATTATCTGGCTTTTAAAGTTGTTATTATTGTTTTCAAATGTTGTGTGTTGGTTACGCTGTGGGGTAATCAAGAGTGTGGGTGCACAGGGAATATCCAAATTACCTGGTTCAGTTTGGTTGTGACATAAGTAGCAGTGTAGAAGGTTTATAGTTCTTGCATGGGAGACATATTCAGTGCAAATTGTTCTTCATTTTAGGTATAAATATGTCTACTTTTTAATTGTAGTAAGAAGTATTGGCCTTAAGGTAACAATAGTGGACCTGATCTTGATGTACATTAATTGTAGACTCTGCCAAGGTGCTGTTTGCATGGGTAGCTCTGAGCTGTTCTGTCCAATGTAAAACTTTTTTTTATTGTACAAGTGTGGAAGGCAAAAAGCTCAGGCGATGACATTACTGTCACCTGCTTAAAACAGTATGAAGTTCTTCAAGAATCGGCATAATCTCCAGGGTTCACTGTTTTCCATGAAAGCATTTATTTCAGTCAAAATATTTCACGTTCTTCTCTACACAGACATTTCAAGAAAAGTAAAAACATGCCATTTTAAAAGGAAACCTTTCCTTTCTCTACAAGTACACCTACTTTTATAAAAGTAGATCACAGCATTGTGCAATAAAAGGTATGCTTTGATTAGGCACACACAATTCGCATCAAATAAACCAAGATGCTTCTAATAAAGGATCCAAGTGAACCTCTTTTAGACTGCTGAACACATCTCTCCTTGTGTATTTTTAGTTGTTTTATCTAACCTGTTTTCGGTAAGAGACCCTTTAATTCTACTTTAATTAAAGCCAAGGTAAAGTATCATGTTTCTTATTATTTTTTTGTATATGTATGACTGTACAGTTTGCCCTCTCAGAGCCAAGGGGAAGCAATCTTGCCCATCTGCTTGTAAAAGCATGATGAATCTTTTGAATATGCGAATGTAGGATCTGTTGTTCAAGATGTCATGTTTTTCCCTCTGTTGTTAGCCGGGAGACAACACGGAGTTCCCTGATTTACCTGTGTAATCCCAGTGTGTCTCAGGTGCCAGGGCTCGCTGCGGAGATCGGCATGTCTCCTGTCAGAAATGGTTGGCGTGAGACGGGGACGGCACGACCACTGGGCGCAGGAGGCCGCCGAGGTCAGCCTTCAAGGACAGCCAGCGTGGCAGTGATGTGGCCGTGACAAGTTGTCAACTGAGCAAATAGAAAAGCGGGGCTGGGAGGGAGGCAGAAGGAACAAGTCCTGTCATTTCTGATGAAATATTCAGCGTAGCAGGTAGCGATGGACTGAATGGATTAGGCTCATGAGGTTGGGGATTGTTTTTTAAGGATGGCGATGGGCTCATTGAGCCCGGTGGAGCCTGCGCTGGGCTTTGGAGCAGTCCTTGGCAGCGAGCCTTGAGGCTCCTCAAGGGATGCCCACCATCAACGGCGTAACCAAAATTTCTGAATAAATCAAATACTTACACATTCATAACAGCGGCATTAGGCTTGGGTAGGACACCTTTTAGAGCCATAAACTCTTCTTAAGTCATTCCTGTTGATGCTTGACTTGCTGTGGAGTGATACATCTTAGTGAAATTTGGAAGGAAAACCATAATAATGATGCCAGTTCTGAATTATCATAAATAACCATAATTAACAACTCTGCTGTGTAATTTTGTTGGTTTGTTTTCAGACACTTTTCATTTTATTTTGAATTTTTTCATATTGCATTGATTTGAAACACTTCTGTTTGTAGTTCTGTGTATTCCATAGTATATGAGATAATAGCATACTTTATTTGTCCTTGAAACAGACCGCTGTAATATGGTGCATTTTCTCTTCTGGCATATTTGCAGAATTCTAGATATCACTTTTGTTAATGGCAAGGCACGTTCTGCCAGATACTGTTACTCCTCAGTTAATACTGCTTTCACCTGCTGGCATATATGTACATGTACACTGATCCTGCATGTAGCGTAGAATAAATGTTAATTTCGGTATAAGGATAATACTTTTCATTAAAAAATAATACCCCAAGAAGTGTATAATGGTTTCCAGTGAACTTGGAAACTGTGTTCCCAGTGATCTAGCTTGCTATAGTGAGAGAGAAAAATCACATGTTTCTCTGCAAGAATGCCTCTACATTCTGCTATATAGTCATTTAGCAGTCCTTGTTCTTTTTTTGTTAATGTACACATTTATTTTTAAATTAGTAAGCATGATCAAATGCTTTATTATCAGTATATACAGAAAAATGCTTTAAATATGTATTCTGTAACAGATATCTTCAGGGTATACTTTTAACTCACATCAATTATTTTAAGTTTAACTTCTTGTTTCTTTACATGAGGGAGCAGCTGTATATTGACAACTACTGATGCTGAAGGGAGAAATATAAAGTTCTCTTTACTATCCTACTCTCTTCTTTCTATGTAAAACAATTTAATTATTTTTTAATTCCTCTGCAGCTGCTCAGGTTATATTTGCAGTAGTGGGGGGATAGAAGGAAAGAAAACAGCCTAAATCCATAGTCAATAAGTCAGTATTTAAAAATGGATGAATATTACATTTTAGCCTTACAAAAAAAGGCTCAGTTCTTGAGAATGTAGATGGAAGGAGAAAATTTCCTGAGGCAAAATGGTCTTGGAATGAAAAGAGAAAATAAGTTTAAATGAAAACAAAGCTATGAATGTGCCTAATGATTCAATGCAGTTTTGTCTCATTAAGGAGCAATATTGTTAAAGAGGAACCTCAAGAGCTTAAATATAAAAACAGACACAAGAAATGTCAGTGTGTAGAGTGACTGAGAGGGGCTGGCAGAGGGAGCTGCTCAACTGGTATCAAAGTATTAGTGTCCCTGCATGGTAATGTTTGAGCTCTGCTTCCAGACGGATCCCAATCCCATGCCTTGCATTGGGTTTTTGGCAGAGTTTGGTAGGGAAGCACCTGCCTGGGGGCAGGGGCTCCTGAAGTGAGTTATGGTCCTGCGAAGGCACGTGGTGAAATTCAGCAGGAAACTGTTCAGCATGAATAATCCAGCAACATGATGCACTCTCTGGCTCAGAATGGGGCTTAGATTTTGAGGTGCCATAAAAGAGAATTTGTGTTTCTTTTTTTTTGCAAAAACCTTCCCTATCGAGGGAAGGTTTTCTTTGAAAGTGTAAATGTAGACTTCCCGTGAATGGGAAAGCACTCTACCTGTCCCATTAGAAGCCTGGGGAAAGGGACTTGAGAAGCACTCTTGCCTTCCCCCATGAGACTTGCTCATGCTGCTGCTGTGCTGCTTTTTCTTGGGTTATCTGGGCATTTCTTTGCAATCTGTACACTTACATGTAGTTCTTGAGAACTGTCTATTAGTGATAAGTTATGTATACCCTATTTTGCCATTCCATTTTTGTGTTAAGCACAGCTGAACTGTTTTGTCTAAAGTATGATGATCAGAGCTGCTGAACGCACTTGGATTGTGGACTCTGTGACCTGGTGGAGTCGTAGTACAGTGTTTTAAAGAATTAATATGCCTCCTGCTCTGTTAGTTTGGCCCTCGGTATTGATTGAAGCAATATCTGAAATTTTTAGAGGCTTTAACGTTCTCTTCCTGATGGCTCTGCCTACTTTCAACTTGGTGAAGGCTTCTGTCCCAAGCTTCCTCTGGATCCATGACCAAGTGATAAAATGCCAGTCATTACTGTCTCTCAGGTCACTCTGGACTTCAGTTTTCTGAAGGATGGCTGGCCAATGATATTTTCATTCATAGGGGAATGAAAGATTGCTGCGGTGTCCTGTCAGCTCAGGTATGTTTCTCCTGCCCTTAGTTCAATCAAAAATACTGGGAGTGACAGTAAAGTACGTCCATTTCCAGCCTAATTACCTTTCTGTTTTTAAAATCATGCATGTTTTCTACATTTGTGAAGTTTACCCTGATAGCCAGTGACCACTTCTAAATTCTCCCTGGCATTTGTGTGTAATGCACAGTGACTGTTCTGATTTCTGCATTATGAAAACACAGCAGTGCCTCTTTTGTGTAATCTCCATAATTTCTTCATTTTAAGTCTCTAATATGGTCAGATATTTAAGCACGTGCCAGCTTTCAGCTGTCTTGGTTAGTATCAACGAGATTGTTTTTACAAAAATCAGATGCCTATTTGAAAATTCACGTATGAGTCTATAGGGAATTTGGCAAGACCATCATTTTACCAAATGCTGTGTTATTGTTCAGTGAAACGTTCTTTGAATGTTGTCTTAAAGAAAAAAGTGTTGTAGGTAATGTGTGTTCAGGCTTGCCAGATTGATGAAAATATACGTCTCTTTTATTGTCTGCGCTATAACATATGCAGTAGTGTGTATTACTAATAGAATAAATGAAAAATGTATTTCTTTAACACTGTCATCTCTCTTTCTGACATGCATCTTGAGATGATTTGCAAATGCTCAGTTGTATAAGTGGCTTACAGAGGGAAATCAGTTAGCCTCTAATGTTATGCTGATGCATGGCCAGTTGCTTGAACCCATTAATGAACTAATCTCTGATACTCTAGTAGATGTTATTCTTGCTCTTGCCTGTTACACATTACATTTCGGGTAAAATCAACATTAAAAAGGGAGAATTTAAATGGATTATGTGCTTATCCTACCTTTTTCTTGTATGCACTTTGAAATTTGTTTTAGTTTACAAAACAAAGCCTCTTTGTATCTATTTTTTAACGCACTGAGGTGTGGTTATTAAAATCTATGCCTTGCTTTAGACTGACCATAGAAGCTAAATGGCATCTCCTATAAACAGAGCAATCTCTTTAAACAATATGCTAGGACACTTATATTAAGCACCAGGTAATTTTTCTTTATTTCCCTTTCTATCATCACTGATTATGAAAATACTTCTATGTAAGTACAGATTCTTTCTCCTTTATAATCAGCTACCTCCTGCCCTATTCCTTAATGACATAATTCAGTGTTCTGGACATCACAGTCACTTCTAAGGTAGTGAAATATGATTGGAGCTGCCTGGAATGAGTGTGATGAACCCCCAAATGAAGGTCGTGACTCTCTTGGGGCTTTCTGTTCACAGACAAAAATACACTCTCAGTCTAGATTTTTTTTTTTTTTAAACAACAAATGAAACCTCCTGCAGAGAAAACAAGTATAAAACTTTGTAGAAGCAGGAAACATTCTGGTAATCCTCAATCTTTAATCACCTCCAAGCCTGGTATCAGAATGCACAAACTGGTGGGCTCGTGTTGCTTGAGTGCAGTTGGCAGGTGGGAAGATCCCACCCTTTGCTCTCCCTTTCCCTGGGGTTTTGTGAGGAATCTGCAAGTCAGGCTAAGACTCAGAAGCTTCAGTGCATTATATTTGTAGTGGAAGCTGTGTATCACCAGTTTGGTCTATCTTTGCTCCTGAAGATTTCAGCTCGTCTATTTGAATGTTGAGGACAGAAGGGAAAGTACAGTACTTTTCCTGTAGTTGTTGGTTATCTAAATTCTGTATGTTTTCTAAAGCTCATTTTTTCTAGTTTATGGAGATTTTTACAGAGGAGACCCACAGCTGTTCAGGAAGCTCCCCTGAAAGCTTGGAGATCTCCATTGTTCTGAGATTCTCCAAATTACAGTCTATTGTATAGTGCCATTACTGTGGTGGTGTTATCTAGCATTGATGATGTAAATGCATACACTTTCTCAGTGAAAAACAATTTTCACTACATTGTATCACATAGCAGAGCTTGTGAGATTTTTGCCCTAGAAGTGCCACATTACTTTGCATGCTGTTTTAGCTTCTCTACAGGATGTGTAAGAAATACAGCCCATGTGTTTAAATTGCCTCTCAACCTTGATTAAGGTAAATCCTTCCACTTGCGTTCTGTTTTTAAGAAGTTTGTTTTAATGCCCATTCACAAATCTATCCAAAATGATATGTGTTTTACTCCAATTTAATATTATAATAATATTCTTGACTACTGATGAAGATTGTGAAGATGAACTATACTTAAATCTCAGGTAAATGCAACAAGAATGAAGAGATGTTTTCTCAGATACTCTAAGAGTTGCAATTTGAAATTGCACCTAAGAAATGCCTTTATTTTTTTTAATCTTCGATTTCTCTTTTTTTTTTTTTTTTGTGCTGGCTTTTCCCTTGGAATATCCCATCTTGAACTGGAGATATTAAAGACCAAGAGATTTCTTTCAAGTATAAAAATGCTTGTGAAATGTCTTCTAATACTAAGAGCTGTATTTTGTCATAGCTTTGGTGGGAGGAGAGGGGAATATATTTCTGAGGGGAGGAAGACCTACTGTCTTTAGGACAAATATATTGCAAATATATTTGCAGGATGTTTTATACTAAGAGCTTTTCAACTTACTAGTTTAATGATATTGTGTGTGTGTGTTTTTTTGTTTTCTTCCACATCTTTGAAACTGTCATTGGTCCTAAAAGGACAATAATCCCAAGGTTCGAATGGTCATATACATGCACATACAGAGTAATAGAATATTCAGCAATGACTGGAACAATCCATGTGTTGATGAACAAATATTTTACCATTCTCTTTCATGACAATTCTTAGTTTTGTCAGCAGATGTTTTCATTTATATGTAATGCAGTATATATGAGATTTAGAAACCTGTTGCAGGATATGTTTTCACATAGGTATATGCTCACTGGTGGCTTTGTCTTTGGAGATGTGGCCCCTCCTGTCACTGAGCAGGCCAGTTGAGTGAGGCCATCAGAACTGATGGCTTCATGAAGATGCTGGCAAGATGCACACACACACATAGCTGCTGTGTGACCCATCTCAACAAATCAGGGGATGTGTTCAGTGATAGCAGCAGCTGCAGGGGCTGCATGATACTGGCCAGTGGGTTCAGCATCATCCTTCAGAGAGGACTGCGCACCACAAGGGAGTTTGCTCTTGAGTCTGAGACTTGTTGCTCTGCTGTGTTTTCCCAGATGTTGAGCTTGCTCTAATCTGATTAATATCTGGCATTTCCTTGTCTATCTGACATCATCTTGGCATCCTAAAAGAGTTCATTTGCCATGGGAAAAATTAGAAAATCATCTTTTTTTAACCAGAAAAGTATGATGTCTGGTTTGTGTTGAAGATATTAACTTTTATTTCTTTTTGATATATTTCTCAGCTGAGACATATGGATGTGATACACTGAGGTTGATGTCAGCTTATTTTGCTACTTACACACAAGGTAACCACAGGCACTGACATGAGAGCAAAGTCACTTTTGGCTTTTATTGGACGTGTTAGTTGCTTGTTTTCAGATTGGTTTTAGCTTTTTTTTTTTTTAGTTTTTCCCTAAAATTATATTTTGATGCTCTTTTTTCCTCTGCAGTTGCTCTTGATGGTTTGGTATTTGTTGCAATGCAGGAATCGTGGTGAGGATATTGATCTGTTGGTCTTTTCTTTTTTTCCTTCTTTCACATGGTCATTTAGATTGAGCCATCTGCTTGCCTAGTAGTGGGAATGCTTAGGACAGACATTTTCTTTTCAATTCCTGTATTATTCGTACTTTCAGATAAAGGTTATTCACTTGCAAATATGAGGACTGAACTCTGATTCAAGTAGCATGATGTATAAAATCAAGAGAAATAAATTATGTTCCTTCAAAATATTTTCTTTGATGTTGGCTCTTTGTCACTGCTCTGTTATTGATTCAAACTGTGGCATAAAGTGCATCTTTTTTTGCAATCACTGCTGCAAGGAGGAGAGAGAAAAGGAATCATCTTTATTCTAATAATTTTCTTGCAGCTAATAACGGGGGGAGGGGAAGGAAGCTTTGATAGATGCCCTACATCCAAGGATCTGCAATATTTTGCAGGATGGTTTCGTAGCGTTGTTGCTATGTTGTTGCTATGTGTTGTTGATTGGGAGGAGAGAGCAGAGAGAACTCCTGGAAAGTCGCCCCATGCTGAGGACTGCAGAGTGAGGCCATTGGAGAGCACAAAGGCAACGTGTGGGATCTCGCTGCTGCTTCCCCAGCTTCGGCGGTCAGAGTACGTGGCGATGTATTCTAGCAGAGTTTGTGCGCTCAAAATACATCGCCGAAATACTGGCCCTATAGCCTGTTGAAAAGCTGAAGAGGAAAGGAAATAAAATACCCATGTTTCTTGGTCACTCTGAATAATTCAATGGAAAAATAATCAAGATGAGCTAGTATTGGCTTTGGGTAGTAGGCGAAACAATGAATGTGATTCAGCACAATCTTGGCTACATCCCCCATTTTTATCCTTTTCCCGTGCAGAAGGCACTGTCACCTCATTGTGACAGGGTGAGCAGAGACCCTCCTGACACAGGCTGTGGTGATGCAGGCTCGTGCCCGGCCTAGAGAGGAGCAAGGTGGCCTGGTGTCCACAGAGCAGCTGGGAGTGGGCTGGGCAGGGCCCTGTGTGGGTGACTGCTGATGCCTGGTCCCTCCAGGCCAGGACACCATCATCTGCTGTTGCAGAGCTCTGCTGGCCTCCCGCAGCATCCTGCGACCAAGCTATAGACGGGGACATGGCTCCTAGTTGTCCTCTAGAGAAGCAAGTCTTTCTCCTTTGAGCAGCCTGCCCATCTGTGTGTCTAGACCTTGACTGGCACCAGTATCCCTAGGGTTGTTAAGCTAAATTCTTCAGTGATTTCACCACTTAATGATATGGGTGAATCAGGTTTGTATTTGCATCCTAGTGAGATGACTCCTTCTAACGTATCTAGTGTCTCTGTCTCATCCAGAAGAATCTGTAGGTAGTGTCTAGCTCTGCATGTAGGCCTTCTTGGCCTGCACTCCACTTGAAGTTGTTGTTCCTTGTAACTTTTTAGCTCTATAGCGTAATGCCTTTCAAATGCTAGATTCCCTTCTGATTTCTCCAGGGGAAAAGGGTGGGAAAAGATGTCTGAGACTCCGCTACTGCAAATACTTCTGCTTGTAGTTACTTCTACAAGTAATCCCTTTGAAATCAATAGGGAATATTCCCAGTAGTAAAGTTAAGTAGTCAGAAATGTCTTGCAGAATAAAGCCTAAGGCTGGGAAAGATTACGGAATGTCATATAACTTCATTACTAAGGGCATCATGGAAAAAAAGAAAAGCTATCTTAACCACTAATGAACAATCTTTAATATGCAATCTATTGCTCAATAATGAGCAATCTTTAATGTGCTATGTCATTTTTATACACCATTTTTCTTTATCTATGTTCTTTTTTTAAAAATAAGGAAAATTATCCCAATTTTTAATTAATGCTGCTTTCGAGACCACTTTACATGTGAGAAAGGAAAAACTGATCCTTTGTACCTTCTACGTGTTTTCTACCCTTACATACTATCTTCTTGTGGTTGTTCTTGTTTCCTAGATGTTGATATTATTTCATTTGGTTACACTTGGGATAATTCCTTCCTGGCCCAATTACTAACCTTTCTGGATGGGTACAGCTGTGCCATCTAATAGCATTTTTGAGGGATGAAATAAGTGACAGAGAAGCATTTGACCTGTGTGTGTGTGTGTGTATATGTCACATACCTGTGTGTGTATATGTGACATATATACACACACACACACAAAAATATATATATTTTTTTATCAGGTAATGAAGTGAGTATACTTTGAAAAGCAACTTTCAGAGTCAGGGGTTTTGGTAAGGTTTTATTGGCTGGCTCAAATTTTTTATGAAGTATGAATAGACTTATATAAACTGCTGTAGAAACTCTTCCTGTATATCAGACATTAGGTTTTTTGGCTCACTTGTTCATGGCAACGAGGTAAGGTGTACAGTGTGTGCATTTACTTTGGTAACGTATATATTCAGTAGTCATAACTTCTGGTCTGAATGATCTCTTGAGCATTTAGGAGGTTTTGCATGCTTCCGGAGAGAAAAGAAATGGCTCAGAGAGTATTCATTAATTTATGTGAAATCATAATATGAAAATATAAGTGTCTTTCCAAATACTCAAAGGTTGAATCATGACTCAGCTGATGTTGACATCCACTGCAGAGAACGACACCTAAAACATATGGCCTAACGTATCTTTCTCCCTAGAAAATACAGCAGCCACATGCTGATCTTTAATTGATGAAATTTGTTTGTGCAACAATTTGTAGTTGTGTCAAAGGGGCCACATACTCTTTTTCATTATATGACTCTGAAGGAAACCAGAGAATTTGTAAAAATTAAAGGAAGAGTTCTACTGTATTTTTAAATAAACTTTTCTGTATTGTATAGTTGACAGCCTATAGAAATATAATTTAAGAAAAATGAGGTGGCATATCTGTTTGAATACCATTAAATACAATTTTATAATGAAAATTTTGTCTTATGAAGGTGAAACTTTTAGATCATATTAGAATTCTAAATTTTTTATGCATAGCAATCAAATGACCTCTCCATATTGCCACATAAAGTATAGATTTAAAGTTAAATGATCCAGTCAGTCATTTAGCATTTTCTTAGGGTCATTTTTTTGCTCATAAGCACAGATGTTTACATGAGGTTCTCATGTTTCTGTATTCATATTGTTTGTATTTGAAGAATTGAAGAAAAACTGACACTTTAAAAAACTGTTTTTAATAGCCTTTGTTTATTGTTAATATGTAGTGTTCCAGGCTCTTGCTCTAATGATTTTTTTCACACTGCATTGATAATTAAATTCATTCTTTTTCCTGGCTGCACAATTCTTTTAAATAAAAAGTTATGGGTAATAATACCTATTATGTTGAACGTACAGAGGAGAAAAGGGCAGATCTGTAGCTTTTAGTTCAAGGAGATTCGATGTAGACTACAGGTTTAAAGTAATACCAGAAATCTTTAGTTCTTCAGTCCCACGCAATGCTGATAGCAGATCCTGAAGTGCAGTTTTGTTTTTCTGATGTTATAATGAACGTATTTTTTCTAATAAAATAAGCTACAGATATGTGATCCTTTTCGGTATACTTATTACCAGTAATTTTAGCAGTGATACTAAAACTGTTTCTTAGCTGGAGGCTGTTTACATGTTGCTATCTCCTAACATGCATGGTGGCTTTCTCTATTCAAAAGGTGTGTTTTTAAAAGCAAAATTTTATTTATATGTTTGTCTTGATAAATTCTCAGTCTACGTGGGTTTCTACTCTAAAGCTCTCAATAGTAGGGCTGATAGACTTATTAGAGCAGCGAGTGTATTGAGGAGGGGTGGCTGGAAATAGAGAGATGAGAATGTGCTCATGTTGAGTACTGCTGCCCAGCCAGCTCTTCTTTTACTTCTAGTGGATCCTGGAAACAGTGAATAGAGAAAAAGAACACGATGTCTTATTTGGAGAATAAGATTACAACAGTTTCCATTCTTCCAGGAGTTGAAAGTGTTTTGCTCCTGCAATTTTCTCATTTAAAATGCCTACCACCTGTGTTGTCTTTCATACTTCTCACCAAGCATCTCATTACTTCTTTTGTAAGTACCCGTAATTAACATGGATGTTTCAGCCTTAGGTATGCTTCTTTCTCAAACTTGTTAAGAATGAATGTATGAATTAAGGGAGATCTGAGCAATAATCACTGATGCCCAAATTGAACACTGTAAGTCCTGTACCAGTGTCGAGTGCCAACACTGATGTGATGAAAAGGCAAAGACTGAGATGCCACATCAGACACTTCTCCTGCACTAAGGGGCAGGTTTCCTGTATGTGTTTTCCCAGCTGTCTAAGGTCCATCATGAAGGGAGTCATGAGGGAGCACAGATAATCTTATCTCATCTGCTCTTACGTTCTAGCATTATGATCTGTCTCAATTATTTCTGCTAGACATGCCTGTTTCTTTCAGGGAGAGAAAGACAAGGGTGTTACATTCAGCTCCTGCTTCCACTCATGTGCTGGTGTAGCTAATGAACTCCCAGTTGCTGAATCTTTGAGTTTGTCAGAAGTTGTTAGTCAAATCCTCCAGGAGTACTGAAAGCCTTCCATGTGCAAGTCTGGAATCAAAGTAGGTTTGAATCAGCATCAGCAAGTTGGATGTATGGCTCCTGTTTGGGTCGCCTTCTGCTGAAAAGTTTATGAATTAAGAAGAGTCATTTAGGCAAAGAGAGGGTAAGAGGAACTCATTTCAAACACTGGAAGAACCAGAAACAGAAAACTTAACTAATTTTTAATGACTTTATTGCAGTGGTATAGGGGTTGTTCTGTGGCCTGATGCTGAACAATTCCATTCTGTGGCAAGAAGAATTTTCTAAATGATACTTTGCACATGGGTGAAGAGAATGAATGTCTCCTGAAAACTCTGTGGGGAACTGTGGAAAGAAACTCTGTGGGTAATTCTAACAAGTAATATTCTCCCTCAATAAGAGACTGTCTCCTTACAACGAGGACCACAGATTTCCAATTTCAAGTAAACTTTAGGTTCATCTGAAATCTTTACATGACCGTTACTTTGTGTATCTGCATGTTGTGCTTAGAACAGGAAAACTAAAAATGGCACCATTTCATTACTTGATCTGCATTTGTTTCTCTAATAGCCGAAACTGGTATGTGCTATGCATGGTGCTTGTTTTTGGAATTTCCATAACGACACCTTTCAAGCAGGTGACAACTTTTCCTCAATTGTTAGAGCAAGTGTGTTCCTGTAGTAAGAGCTATCTGTTGATTGACTGTGAGTGTAACCTGGGCTGTGCTGTCCTACAAGGTGCCAAGATGAAACAGAGATTAACGTGGAGGGAGCATTTGTCGCATCCCGACCTTGTGCATCTTTATATTTGCTCCCACTTGTGCTTCAGTGCTTCATAGGCGTTAGGGCTTTTTATTATTGTTTTTAAAATATAGACTATAAGGAAGGTGACTGACATTTTGATTCTTGATACCAGCAGGAGGTGGGAAAGTCTGTATGTTCCTTTTGACACCTTTCTGGGGGTCACATGCATGCAGTCTGTGAAATTTATTTGACTTAAAGTTATGACATGAGATTATGGAACACGAGGAAATCTTGCTCTGTTGGCTTTAGAGAAGAGAGAAAGCAATGACCAGGCAATCATAGATGGTGTTCATCAGTTTAATGTCACTATGCTCCCTGCAAGATAAAACCCAGTGCTGTGCCCTGCTCTCACTCCTCATCCCTGGGTATAGAATGGGTAGGAGGGGAAATCTTGGTACAAAGATGCAAAGTCTCTTTTCACCTGCAATTTTTCTGATGGACAGAGCTCGGGGTGCTGCAGTTCCTTCCATGCTGCACAACAGAAGGTATTTTGGTGTCTGACTGTGGCCTCTCTTGGCTGGGAAGACTGGGACCTTCAGCTCTGGTGGCTACCTGCTTGTGAGCCTGTGCAGCTGGTTATTATAGAGGCAATTCTGCAGCCTTAATGGCTCTTGCAACCTGGGGGAGATGCCCTGCTGAACAGGGTGATTTCCATTCAACAACAGTATGTTTCTTAGGAAAAAGAAAGCTATTCCCTTTCTGCAGGGTTTGTAAAATCTGAAGCACTAGGACTGTACATGACGCTATTGCAAATTTTCTTTAAAATCTCCTGTAACTTTGCTTTGAAAGAGAAGAAGAAGAAAAAAAAAGCATATGGAGGCTTAAAGAAAAAAGAAACATACTGGAGAATCCTTTGTGGATTTAGTGTATCACAGTACCTTTTCCAGACTGAAATTTGATTTTTACACTGCAATACATCTGTGAAAACCCAATCTCAGTATTCAGTGTTATGTCTTTCCTAATAACTACAGTTATTTCCCTAGCTTCCTCAACAAAGAGGAATAAGAAACAAGAAGAAATTATCCAGTTGGTGGTAAAATCAATTTTTTTCCCTCAGATTAGCTTGTTTCTGTATTCTTGCAGCAGAAGTATGGAGAGTAGACCCTCCACTGCATTCTTTCTGCATTAATAAATAACTATTCTGCATGGTTTTGGGTTCTAATCAGTTTTGCAGACAAAAGCAACTGGGGAAAGGAAATTGTGTCCACATCGTATTGTATTTATGGCTACTTTATACAACTATGGTTGCAGGTGAGAGATTTGTGTTCTGTGCCAAATGTTCTCTTTTCTGAATATTTCTAGTACTGGCTCCGTGTTCCAGCGAGTTGGTGTTTCAGTGTATCTTATGCTTCGCAGTTTCTCAACTTTTCTTTGTGAGCAGTGAATGTCAGTAAAAAGGGCAAAACCATCCCCCAGCAAATTAACCTACTTAAATCTGGAAGATATATGGGAACACTATACTTGTAATATCTAGGGCCTTTTGCTAAAGTTAAAGGAATAATACGTTAATTTGCTTCATTTTAGTGTAATGCGTTATTTTGAACAAGGATGCATCAAATTCCTCTCATTTAAAGTATCTGGCTAATAGGCTGTTAAAATGATTATTACACCAAAATATATTAGTTAGCAGTTCAGTAATTAACATCGCATGGTTTATACTCAAAGTTTTTTGCTTTTTTAAAATGCTAAGTTATTGCCTTAGAACTATTATATGATTAACAGAAAGGCAAATGTTCTTTGTCTAAGAAACAGCATATTGTTGATAATGTGAAAAAAGTCTTATATTTTATAATTCTAATAAAATTATGATTGTGACTGGCTTGGTTGAATTAATATATTTCTCTTAAATTCATCCTGTTCTGAAAAATACAACTTCAGCTGTTTCAGAAGTGTTTAGAAATAAATTCCCTTCCCCAGTTTTGCAAGGTTTTTGTAAAATTAGGTCAAAGGAATTTTCAACTGAAAATGGTACTTTGTCATATTATCTACAACACCGCCCCGCAAATATATAAATCTACCGTGCATTTGAGTAGGCTTCCAAATGGTAATGAATGGTTTAGACAGCATTATCATCCATTTCCTACAGGTGCAGCTGCGGAGATCACTCACTTCAATCAAAAGCCTCTGTCAAGTTTCACAGCACTCTCATTTTTTACATGCAGGTTTTGCTGAAATTAACAAAAAAAAAGACAATTCTCTAAATGTCTTTACATCTCTTCGACCTTTGGGTGGTGCTTTTGAGCAGTGCTGCACTGCTGTTCCTGTGCTGAGAATTTAGCCGCGTTCATAGTTTTACACTTTATACTAATGCAATATTTCTTGTGTGATATTATGGAGTTAAAATTGCACTGTGTGTTTTAACACACATTACAACAACCTCTTAAGGCAAAAAAAGTAAATTCATGCAAATGAGTTATGGAGAGGGAAAAGATGTGTGCTTCATTCATGGCAGAAATAGTTACAGGGAAGTAGGCATTTCCTTCTGTGGCCTCTCCGTGCTTACTCTACCTCAGGAAACCTGTCCATCGATAATAGTTAACATTGGAATGCTAATGTCAAAAGGTGTTATTAAAGGTATGAAGAAAGTTAATATGGTTGGTACAGCCTGCTTTATTTGCTTTGTCATACGACTATCTTTAAAATATTGGTGACACAGGTAATTCATGTTTGCTCTGCCAGCATCCAAAAATTAGAATAATTGGAAAACTTTGTGCTCTTGAGTTACTGGTGCATTACCCTGTTTATAGCGCTTAGTTTTCCACTGGCTTTCTGGGGCCTTCCTATAAAACGCTGCAATTAAAATCCAGTAACATTCAATAAAAATATAATACGGTTCCCTTTGAAGAATTCCCAGTGCCCTGAAACAAGTGAAGGGAGAGCTTGCGGAGGCGAGAGGCCGGGGCTCCTCTGTCCTCCGCGGAGGCTGCAGCGCCGCGGGGACTGGGGGCTGACGTGTCCCTGTCCCCAGGACCGAAGGGGCCACTTGTTGCCAGCAAAAGGGGTTTAATCCAGCCACGCGAGCCCAAATCCTGCAGGGCCCCTGCTGCTTGCTGGCAGGGAGGACACGGAGGACACGGTTTCAGTACTAGTAAATTAGAGAGGTACTCGTTAGCTTGCGAGTGTAAACCTGGGTTTTCTGGCTAGTGTTTTCTGGCTTTTGATGTTTTTTTCTTTCTCTGAGCATTCATGTACTTTCGGTTTTGTTAGTGCACTGGGTGCTTATGTAACATTTTGATAAGAATTTTTAGACTCTAGAATTTTAGACTCTAAGAATTTTGGAGCCAGAGTTTTAATTTGGGATTAAATGGAAGGCGTTTTTTTTCCTGTTTCAAACTTCATAAAAAAATGAATTCCAGGTGACTGATAATTTTCTTTATTAAAACTCGTGTGTGTGTGTGTGTGTGTGTGTGTGTAAAGCTGTGCTAAAATGATGAGTTTGTAGCGACTGGCTGTGGCACCGTTCCAGGCAGTGCTGGAGTGGGATTTCTTTGTGTGCGAAGCTGCAGCCCCAGCTATTTCTACCTCCAGCGATGGTCCCGGGCAGGACAGAGCAACAAAAGCAGCAAGGCTGGTGCGATTTCACTTTACGTGTAAAACTGCAAATACGCCACTGTGTAGCTCCTCTTAGGGGAAAAGCCTTAAAAAGGAGGGAAGCACTGAGGTCCTGTATGATTAACTTCCAGAGAATGCAGTTTTTGACATCTGTTCCTGCAATTAGGCTCTGCTTTGAGCTCGGCACGCGGCTGCAGGGACTCCCTGGCTGCTCAGCGAGGGCTCGCGGCATCGGGCCCCTTCTTGCCTGCAGAAACTCCGTAATCTCTGCCCATGCAGCAGGACAGCAGGTCTTTGTATTGTGGCCTTGATTTTTTTTTTTTTTCTTTTTTAAATGATCTCTCTGCATGGTTTGTGTCATTCAGGAACAACCCTTTGAAACCCCTCCGAAGCGCTTTGTTTTACTTTGTTGCTGCTCTTCAAGTTTAATTTGAAAATAATGTCAGATTCCTTCATCCTCCCTGTTACAGTATGAATCTTTCCTGCCTTTTTTTTATTGTTAAAGCATAAAGCATCTGCTTGCTGTAATTCTTAATGTAAAAATATAAAATATATAATATTATTAAAAAGTACTTTGAAGCAGAATTTAGTACCCATAAATCAATTAAACTAATGCATAAAAAATAATCAGTAGTCCCTGTGCCCAGACATTCCAGGCATTTATTCTGGCTTTCTGGCTCAGGACGTGTGCTGATGCTTGGTGCAGAATGTATGCTGATATATCAGCATATTTTTCTTCTTTCCTGTGCAGCACTGAGGTTTTTGTGCTGCCTCATTTTAGCTGTTAGCAAGAGTGAGTGTATTTTTTTTTTCCCCTTGTTTTTCTCTACATCTTTTTAATCTTTCGAGACAGTTTAAAGAAAAGGCATAGTGGTGTATTTATTTATTTTTAAGTAACCTGTATTTGCCAAAATGCATTTCTCAAAGCATTCCAGGCGCTTTAAGCAGGGCCTTTTTGAGGGAGAAGGAGGCTGCTACCTCTTTAAAAGCACACCAGGTATGCCGGGATATTAGCAAAAGTGTTGACCAAGCAGAATGTGACTAGACAAATGTCTTCTCATTGTGTGAAGCATGAAGGCCATGATAGATGATTTCAAACAACAAAGCGCAGCCACCGAGACAAAATTAGTGTTGTTTTAATTACCAGTGTCTGTAATGTTATCTATCCATAACTGTCTTGAAATAGACTGTCAATGGCAAGAGCAGAAAGCAACTTGAGCTGATACTTCCACATAGTATTTCTTATCTTTCTTAAGTCACAACTGTGTGCCTTGTTAGAAAGTGTTCAGAGCTTTGCTTGAAACATTTGCTTATAGCTTAAAGAAGAAAAAAAAGTTGTGTGCTTGGAGAGAAGTGTCTTTTTATCTGTCTCCCTAAGAAAAGCAGTAAGCCGTTTCTATTAAATGCTATTTGGAAGTTTGGGTAATGGGTAGAAAATGGAACTTGGCCTGACATCCTCCATAGCAAGTTTACACTCGGTGAGCTGTGTTTTTTGTCAGTCACAAAGAACGTTATGACACTAATAGTAAGGAAGATTCTTTATTCCTGAAATATCCTTGAGCCGAGCTGGGATGTTCTTCGTATATTAGTAAGTGTATATATTGTGAAGATGAAGTATTTCTTACTTCCTGGGCTCACGAGAGATGAAAGATAGGCCAGCTTTTGAAAATGGTCTATATGGCACACGCTACAAATGAGCAGGGAAAGCAATCGAGCTAATAGATTACAGTAATTATCCAATCTTTGGCTAGTTTGTATTGGCAAACTATAAATACAGTACACATTAGAACAAGGTGCTTACAGAATGTACATGAAAGGTCAATGTAATTTGCAAGTTGCTAGTCATTAGAATATGCTAAAAACCATTGCTTCAGGGCTCAGATTTTAATGATGAATACATTGATTATTAAGTAGCAGAGGAAAAATGTAGCAGAGCTACTGTAGTGTAATGATAGGTCGCTTTATTTTGGGAAGGAAATCAACTAAGCTTCAGAAAGCATGCATTGAGAAATATAATTGCAGCGAGGAAAATTCCTCAGAGGAGCTTGGCACATATTAAAAGCAAAAACTTGAGACATGTTTGTGATAAGATTACTAATAAATCTCTGGTAAGTCTTAGACTCCTGACAATAACACAGCAACAGAGCACTTCATCTTCCCCATGCTTTAGAATTTAAGATCGGTCACAAACAATCTAAATTACGACTGATACTAGGCAGATGCAGTGCTGCGCTGTGTTGCTCGTCATAAATCTCCCGTTCCTTATATGCAAATTAAACTCCATTTTAAAAGATAATTTTTCACATGGCCATCTCCTTTATTTGTGAAATGCTGGCGGTTCTTAGCGCTGGGAGAGCCGTGTCGGGAGTAACGAGGGCTGCTTGCTTGGAGCAGTCTGGACATCAGCACACGGGATGGTTCCAGTAACTCACGGAGTCAGGCGCAGCTCTAACACCGCTTGCAGTTTAGTCGTGGCCTTGTTTTCCGCAGCAGCTGCCTGAGCAACTTGTCTTTGACTTCAAAGCGTTCCCCAGCTTATATCAAACCTTCAAGGTTCTCTAACTCTTGCAGCAATAGATCAGAATACAGCCAAGCTGGGCAGACAAAAATATTTGTCTTAATCAGCAAACAAACAAAAAACCCCTCTCTCCAGGTTCTGTTTTGAAGGGAGATTTAAAAGTCCACAGTGATTTTTATCTCCCTTGAGATTTTTAAGGTGTGTGTGTGTGAGCACTGCACTCGTGCACTGACACACCTGCAAACACATGCCGAGTTATGTGTGAGATAAAAGACTAAATAATTGCTATACAGGTGCAATTGAAATAGGCATTGTCTTACGGAAACAAGGCTGATATAAAAGAAAGTTTGTTGCCATACAAAGAGGAGAAAAGTGTGATAATAACTGTTAATAATCTTAAGAAAATTCATGTAAATGTTTTCATGAAAAGCCTTTTAAAATGCTTTGCAACTCTCAACTGGGGTACTGTAGCGGAAGGGAAAAAAAGTGTAATAGGAAAGTAAAATCTTCAGATTTTTTTCCCAGTGAATTTGTTCATATCAAAACTGATCTCACTCTTGGCATGTTTGATAAGTATTCCTTAAAAATAACTCATGCTAAATTGAAACAAGCTTATATGTAGAGTGTTAGAAACCGGGAAAGAATGGATAGGATTGGAAGCACTTAGCAGGACATTAATCAGGCCAGTTTCTCGTTGGTATAACTTATTCTTACTCCCTTGATACCGCTGGCTTACATCACTTTAAGTTCTGATCTGCTAAGACTATTTTCTCGGTGAATAATAGGTAATGTTGTGTCAATATTTAAAGTATTTTATTTTTTTAATCAAAAGAAATGTTGTATCTAAGTTATTATTTTAGAACTTCAGTTTGTGATAGCTCTAAGTTAGGAAACTTTTTAAAGAGTAAGAAATGGGGAAGTGTTCATTTTGAAACTAAAAATATAATGCTGGAATAAATTAAAACTAGCAGATATAAGATCAAGATCCCAATGTAGGTCTTTCTGCTTTCAGCTTGTGTTGTACCTGTAGATGCTCCATAGGCTGCAATATCTTTGATTACTCTTCCAGTTTTTCATTGAAACTTGCTGGCAAATCATTATTTCAGAAACAGCTTATTGTGTTGAAAGAAAATAAAATTTTCTCCCATTAATGTTGCTTTTGAAAGCAAACACAGATTGATGTCTCGGATTATTTTGTTGCTGAGCGTCCAGTTGAGATGGGTACCTGGTGTTTCAGCCACAGAAAGCTTCTCGTTTGACAGAAAATGCAAAGAGGTTTTAGTTGCATCATCTGCCCTCTTGAAACAGATACTGTGCCAGTAGCGCAATGAAGAGAATTCATCAGAACACGCGTTAATGGGCAACGCTATGCAAAGGTGGGGATATAAATATATTTTACAGTTCTTAGCTTCTTATCGTAAGAATAGTTCATGAGTGAATGTAAATTTATAACAGGTGCTTATCAAATGTGAACATGCTTGCAAATCAGAAACAAACTTTGGGGCTATAAACATATTTCAATGATAGTTCATGCAAAGAATATGTTGGTTACTAAGAAATAATGTTCTCTTTTACTTTCTACATGAAGCAAGTTGTGATAGTATACGGACACTATGTGGAGATTGATAGCATTTGTGAGTCAGATAACATATAAAACAATGTATAGTCCTCTAATCAGAATGCTTACTAGGGGACATATAATAATGTAAAATATTATATATTTATAAAACAAGAAAGAAACAATATCTAGTATAATGGAAAGTGTAATACAGAGAAAGTACAATTAAATCTGTAGATATTACTGCTTTGTTTTATATGTGTGATATACTAGCTATCATTCTTCTATGCTATGCATTTTTTAAATGTTCAAAATTAAAAAAAGTTTGAAGTAAGTTAATACCTCGATATGTTTTTAAAAGATAAATACAATTCTTTGACATCTGAGAGTAAGTTCTGAAAACAACTGTGGCTTGTGCACATGTCCTGGGTTGGAATATTTTACTCCACAACAGTAGAACCCTATAAAATCTTTTGGGTTTGACTGTAGATGCACTTGTACAGACAGTAATTGGCCTGTTACAGAGATATTAATTAACATGTTAGAAATGTTTTCTTTATTAATGAGAAATTCACACATACTATTTAAATTAATTTGTATAGTTTAAAATTAATTTATTGTGGCCTTCGATGACCTCAAATCTACTAAGACAAAGCTGGAGTATTGTACTAACTGTTAAACCATTCATTAAACATTTTATGCAAATACTGTTTGTTTATAAACAAATTAACTGCAAGGATTTTCAAAACAGGTGCTGTGTTGTGAATGCGTACTAAATGATGTGGTACTGAAAGAATTAATTAGACCTTCAGATGTAATTAGTTGCAATAATTTGCGTGATTAGCGGCTTGGTTAAGAAGTAAGACACACACATTGTAATGCATGGAAGAGTCACTGCAGTAGCTTTGTCTTTCACACGGTGAAGATGAGATTTCCTCATGTTTAGGAGATTTTTCAAAAAATTGCTGACATAGCTGGAGTTAATTGCCAAATATCCTGTAGGGGGTAACTATTTTTTTTCCCTTTCCCCTTGGCTTGTTGCAATGCATATGCATTGGAAGCAATACCATTTTTTGCACCTCAATGAATTTTTAAAACAGAAGGCTGTTAACCCTAGATCTTCAAGTCTCCAGAGAAAGAACTGATACTTAACATGGTCAGGGTTAAAAGATAGGCTATGATAAGCTGTATGAAACAGGTCCAGTGTTTCAAGATCAGTTATAAATATTCAAGTAATTTTTTTTCCTTCTTGCAATCATAGTTCTGATTTTCCTCCTCATGTATCCAACAATGCAATGAACCATTGCGTGTGCATGGAGAATGCTTCTGAAACTGGCACTAGTCAAAATTGATTAAAAAAACAAGTTATGATTACTGATACTTAATTTATGATGATCATATTCCCAGTTATGATAAATGCACAATACCGTTGTGACTTGCTAGAGAGCTTTTTCGTCCTGATAATGCCTTGATTCCCAGTGACAGTATTAGAGAGGTTTGAAATGAATTAATACAGAGAGTTTCCTGATTTTTGTTTTACCTACTTGAAGAGGTGGATTGATGCTAAGCTGCAATAGATGCATTTTATGTGGTCACTGATTGAAGCCTCTCTTGCACTGCTTTTTTTTAAAGGGAAAGACTAAAGATTTTGTGCCTTGAGGCATCATGAATACACCAATATGAAAGTAATACACTCTTTAACAGAGTTTATTCCTGTGACAGTATCTTTTTAATGTCATTAGGCACACACATGGGGGGACTTGCATAGGTATTTTGAAATAACACGTTCTCTGTGAATCACTCAGATAAAAAACAGAAGTCTCTAGAAGAAGTTAGAGTGCTTAAGAAAAAGGAGGAAGGGGAAATTCAGTGTATCAGTTATCAGTAAGTGTATTAAGTCAGCAGTGCAGATGATAGAGGTGATGAGTGGCCTCTCAGAGCTAAGGCACTTGAGGACGGTGAGTGTTGGAGGCCTACCAGAGGTGTGTGTAAATTCCAGTCCCGCAGGATTTGAATTTATGAATTCTTTCTTTAGAGAGAGCCTTATTTCATCAGATTCACCTATCGCAGTTTGTAAGACTAGCTATAGGGGAGTTGTGTTTTGTTTCATGGTGATTTGCCTGGGCTGGAAATGGTTGCACTGACACTTGTCTGTCTGCTACAAAAGCATCCCATGAGAATTTAGGGTAGCTCTGGGATAGGGGTAAAAATAAGGTTAGAGAAACTAGGTCTTCCAAAAAAAAACTCTTGCATTATAGAATGCTAAGTATATTGAATGTGAGCCATAAGT
>JAVCKT010015393.1:0-11158 GCA_032273925.1 Rhynchotus rufescens
TTGAGCAGGAAGGTTGGACTAGATGATCTCTAGAGGTCCCTTCCAACCTTGAATATTCTGTGATTCTGTGAAAACATGCAAACTGCAAGAAAATTGAAGCAGCACTCACAGAATAGGTGTGCTTCCCCTTCCTCACTTATGTAGACACAGCTAGGGAGGTCCAGCTTCATATGTCTACTCTGTAGTTGAGAATGGAGATATTTTTGAATTAAATCCTTTTATATTCCAGAAAAGTGCCTTAATCTAGTCCTGCTGAAGGCATTCCACGTGTACACAACACTACAATATTTTGTTTAGGTCAAAGTGAATATGAATGTTTTAGGATGTGCTCCATCTTTAGAGAGACCCAGTCTGGGGGTCCACATGTCAATGAACATCTTAAATTTCAAGTGGGTATTTTTTACAACCACTTCAAACAGTGCTGTGGCTGACAAGCAAGAGCAGGAATTGCAATAGGCCCAGGCTACTGTGATCCAGGTGCCAGATGTTGAAGATGTAAGGAGGGTGTGAGGACTAGTGTGCAATTCAACAAATGGTCCCAGCTCATTCCTGATACCAAGACTCCTCCCAGCAACTCTGCATCACTGAACTGAACATATATATAGCAGTCTTTATTGCAGTATAACAGCTGCAAGCAAATGTAACCAATAGCATGAGATACCTCTCTGCAAACCACTTCTGGTAGATGAACCACAGTTTGGGAATCACTGAATCAGTCAATACTTTAAAAGGGCTCTGAAGAGGTAATTGCTATGTAAGTGCTAAGTATTATTATTATTTTGCTGGCTAGCAAAAAAACAAAAGATAATAATATGACATACAATACATCATACTATACCGGAAGACATATTTGTCTTTGGTTTTGGTTACAGTTTTGTGGTATCAGAAATGGATGGGAGTCATATTTTTCATTATCCATAAAATAAAATGGCAGAAACCAGTTTCAGATCAAAAAATGCAATGGGTAAAGGAACATATAGGAAAATGTCAGGAAAAGCTATGTTTGTGAGTGGCATCTGGACAAGATTTGGATCCTGCTGAGCTTAGCCTAACAGCACTTATAACAGAAGTACAGATTCTTGCACTTCTCAGGCATCATAGTTAAAACGTCCCCTGAGCTATATGAAACAGGGATGTTCTACAGTCCTCATTTTGAAAAAAAAAAAAAAAAAGGAATTGTAGCACAAAAAAGCAAGCCCAGATTTTCAAACTGGAATGACCTTCTCATCCCTTGCTGAATTTAAGTGGGAAGTAGCTGCTGAAATGTTTTTGAAACTTGAATGATTAGCAAAGGATCACATTGAAAGCTCTTGGAGACCACTTGGAACAGTTCTCAACTTTCTTAAATCCAAACTGAACAATCTAAGTAGTGGGGAGTGTTCACCAGTCCCAACTTCTCATTTTTGATCATTTGCCATTCATATTAATAAGATTGTATCTGCAAGCACTAAGGTCAAGAAAGTCCTTGGTTTTGCGGGTTGAAAGATGTGATTTGCCTGTAATCATAGAACTGCATATCCCAAAACTATAAAGAAAACATTTAAAAAATGGTCTATGACATAATGATTTGTGTTGGCTTTGCAGTGGACATCCAGGGCGATATCACAAATTCTAGTTAAATGCTGTTTGCGTAATGCACCCCTCCCTTAAGCACCAACCCCTAATAATATATCACAAGACAGCAAGTCAGCATACGAATGTCTGATATTCAGTTATTTGTGGGTTGTGTATGGTCTCGCTGAAAGTGGGTCCAATACCACACAGGCAATGGTAATCCTTGCAAACAGAGTCAGAATCTATTTGCAGATAAGGACAGAAGCAGTCAGATTTTTATGGTCATTTAAATACCCAGCAAAGAATCTGTAAGCCCAGTCCTGCAATTATACTCACATGAATGGAACTCAGTAATGATGCCTCATTTTTAAAGGATATTTTCCAGCAGTTAATCCTGAATGGCTTTGAAACGGGAGATATATCTTTTCACCCATTTTTAATAACTGGAAAACCAACGCATATGGAGATGAAATGATGAAATGAGGCAAAACAAAAGTTCAGCTGTACAGCCAGCAACCAGACCACTCAAGTGATGTGCCCCTCCCTAGGATGCTAAGGGAACTCTGAAGAACCAGGAAGGAGCAGAAGCTGAGGTCACAGCTTATGCTATATATTCACTGTATTTGTATGCATTTCATTTTGCACAGCTCAAAGATTTTGAATGGGTTCATTTGTGTTTTAGGAATTTCTTTTTGATGGATTGTTGTGAAAGCAGTTTACCTGTTTTTTTTTCAAAACCTCCTTATAGAGAACAACATTTATAGTTGTAACATTTATAGAGATGCACTGCAAATGAAGACATCTGCATTTTGCCTTCACTTATGATTAGGCTCTGATTCTGCCATGATACAAATAAGCTCAGTCATGAGAAATCACAAGGACTTTATCAGGATGTTTCGAGCTTTAACCTAAATGAGTCCATAAATTATTAGAGGAGTTGCCATAGGAGTTATTACTCCTGTATATCTTGTTACAAGTGTTGACATATTTTTGAAGTGATTCAGAAAGTCAGGTGTACAAGATCTACTAGAATTTGAAAGCTGTGCCAATTAACGTTTTTCTGCCACTGGCATATTAAAAACTACCCATGACCGAATACAAGACATAACATAATGAATCATTGGTTGGAGTTATGTTGCTTTGGGAGAGCAGAGCAGATGTAGTTATGGTTTGTTTTTTCGAAGAGGTACTAAATTGTGACTTCTGAAAAACCACACTTTCTTCCCCAACCCTGCCCTAGTGTTATTAGGATTTCTTCCAATTATCATTGTAATATTTGAATGCTTAGTCTGGCTATAGATATCAATTTAGTCCTGGCTAGGAATTTCAATTGGAGCTGGGTGGCTCAGACTCCAGTGAAAATCTGAGCTCTTATTAAAGTGCTTAAACTGTTGTCTCTTCTAGGACTTGGAAGGCCCACTCCTGACCCAAGGTAGGGACAGCTGAGACGCTCCAAACTCAGGAAAGTGTGGGCATACAGCATCACCGAGGGTATAGGGATGTACCCTGGGCACTAGTTCCTTTTCAAAAAAAAATGATCTTTGCTAGTCTGACTAGAATGTGGCCCAGAGTGTTAATAGTGGTGTCAGCCGAACTAATGAGCAGTTTCACCAGCCTAGTTGTCTATGTAGCTTATCTTTTATATATATATATATGCTTATATATATTTATACATCGATATGTACATATGTTGTAACTGTGTGGAAAGAGAGGCTAATGAACTGATGGTAAAGCATGACTAGTAGCTTTACCTTTGGATTTTTCCTCTCAAATACAGTGATTTACAAAACAATTGTTTGACAATTGTATTTATAATCTTTATCCTTCCTGAGGCTCTAGAGCTTTTTTCTGTTATTCAACATTATTCCTACTTTTTTCTGGATGTTGTTGTCATTGTGGTATTTGCTCAAATGTAGTTTTTTTCCTGGCAACATACTATTGTAGGAGCTATTCTGATCAGATTTTCCATTCTGTCCTTTTTGAGCTTCCTTTTTTGTTTCATGAGGCAAAGGAGTTTCTGTTGTGATTGATATACTTTGTACATCAAGATAACGTATTTTTTCTCTCTCGTTTTACGTATTTACATTTTGAATCAGCAATTTAGTATGTAAGAGTGGGACTTCGTGACCTGTGCATTCACTAGCCTAGTGGTAAAGGTAGGCCTGGGGTCATCCTTTTGGAGAGGGATGATTAATATTAGCACTATTCATTAATGATTTTACAAACTTTTGCCTGTACCAGAAGTTCTTCATTTCACTTTGTTGTGCCACTCAGATGACTCAATTTGAAAAGAATGAAAATAGTAAGTGAAAAAAATCAGGATACACATTAAATATAATAAGCTGTTTGCCTGCACACAAGGCAGTATCTGACATCAGCAGTCCTCAAAGAACTCTCTGACACAAGATTCTTTAAGTGCAAAATTTTATTACTCAAGAAAAATGTGGAAAGAGAATAACCAGAAGAACAAACAAAGCAATCTTATATTGTTCAATGATTTCTACCATTTGGTATTTTGTCCTCTGCTATTTAAGGGTGCACCACCAGAACCTCATTCAATGAACAGGCAGTTTCTAATGGTTATTTTATGAAGAGTATCTATCTACCTTGCGATCTCCACAAACTTTACAGAACTGAACCTGGCTTCCTACCTGATATGATTATCATCTGTTGCAGGTATATAAAGAATAAACCTCCTGTCAAATTCACAGACTTCTCTGAATGTTTGAAAGGAATGTAGCCCAGTTTTGAAGCTCACATTTGCTCTGAAGGGTCCACTGCAAAAGAATAAAATTGCTACAAGCTCCATTGGGCTTTTAGCATGGCAGACACTACCCAAGTGTCTTCATAGGCATCTGAGTCTCATTATCCCAGTGGACACTGAGGATTTAGGCTGGTAGTAAAGAAAAACATGGCAATGTCAGTAAAGTAACTAAAAGCACCTCTTATCAAGGTGTGTTTCTTCCTTCTCACAGACAAGCTGCAGAGAGCTCGCCAAGCCTTGTTATTGGCATGCTACTCTGATCAGCACGTTCAGGCCTGCAAGATCTCATGTGCTCTGGAGGGGTATATTTAAGCCTCTCCCTGCACAGACTGTGAGTCTGGCCAAGGTGATGCTGACCAATCCCAAGTGTATTAATTTCTTTCTTTGTACTATAAAGCTTTCTTTTATGGATCCAAAGAGGGTTAAGTGAGGTGCAAAAATATGGAAGGAAACTCCTGGAAGGGCAGAGAGGCTTAGGAGGAAAAAGTATTGCTCAGTATATTGCTCAGGTATCAGCCAGAGTCGATGAGGCCTGAGAGTTGGCATGTATCCCCATTGACCCCAGAGCTCAAGCAATGATTCTAGCAAAACTGAATATTTCCATGCTAGAGGAAATCCCAGGTTCCAAAGAAGGTGAGTAAAAAGACAGTGGTTGAAATTCTCCCATAAAGGAATAGGGAGAAATATAAGGTTTGTTATTCAACATTAGCCTGATGAAGAGTTTTATCCCTATCTAAAACTCATCTGAATGGTCTAACCCCTCTGTGCCTACATAGCTGGGATGGAAATCTCATCAGCTTCTGTTTTTCTTAGGAAACTCTCAGGGCTTTCTGCATTTTGGAGGCTGCAAATAATACAATGTTTTCTCACAAAACTACACTCTTGAATGTACTGAATGCCTCCAATCCACAATAACTACTATTGGTTTGGAGGAGCAATGAGGGATGGAAAGCATCCAGTTTTCAACCTGAATTATCTCAGTACCAAATCTGGGCTTTCCACAGTCTTCATGTGTCATTTATTAAACACAACTTGCCTACATCACAGCCTAGTTTATCTAGATTATATTTTATGTTTGGTATTTTTTTAAAGCTGGTTTAGATTCTCTCCTTCTCTTGACCATACAAGAACACTCTTTTTCCTCCATATTTTGGCTGGTGAGAGGTGTGGACACCCAGACCTCTCTGAGCATCCCTCCAGGACAAATTGTTGCTGCCACTGGTGTTTAGCTATCAGTGACAAGTACTATTGTGATACCCATGGGAGAATAAACACTTAATTTGACACAAAACTTTGCTCCAGGAAGCTGCATGAAATGATGGCCCCTACTAAATGCCAGTGTTTCTACTCTGCTAGATCAAGGCTATGCAGAATTCCATATTTTACTTGGAGCTAGATTTAGGACTCATGGTTGGCTCAAAGGCTCAACTGTGCTTATTTTTCAAAGCTCATTCATTTGGAATATATTATTCAAAAATTACTAGTCTGAGAGAGAGAGAGCCTGAAAATAATTAAACACTTTAAATAAAAGAAGAGAAACAATGTGAGAAACTACCACTAGACTAAATTTTACTATCCATTACATTCCATCTAGAATGATTTAATTAATGAACTTGTCTGCAGCTAGCTCTATACAGAAAACATCATGTGTTTCATTATTTATATACTCATTGGTGTGGTTTCTTTGTTTGGATTTTTTAAAATTTTGTTCTCTATCCCCAGCCTACTGAAGCGAAACATGATGTTCAAAAGACTGTTTATATTAAAAAACAGCAACAAAGCAACAGACTGAAACCACAGTCCTGTGTTGGTCTATAGCTAACAGTTAATAATAGATAAACAAGGTCTAATAAAATAAAAACTGGCATGACCACTTGCCTAAAACACAGATCAAGTCAGATTTGGAGGTTTGGAAAAGCTGAGTTGTCTATTCCTTTGAACACACCTCTGGAGCTAATAAAGTCACTATGGAAGAGAAGTTACAGGCTGTTATTCGTAAAGAAAGCAGTCTCACTGGATTCCTGAATCAGCCATCCAAAAACAAACTGATTACCAAGTGTATGAAAAAGTAACTTTTTTCCATTTAAGGATTTTATATTTATTCTTGATATTGTTAGTTTTTTTTTTTTTTAACATATAACTGGGGTCTACTACAAATCAGTAACCTCATTAAAATAAAGGTGAAAAATATGAAGGGTGAAATATCTAGACCCTATCTATCAAATCTCTTAAATCTTGTCTTTTATAAGTCTGTATTTTTTGAAAGTACAAGTCTGTTATTTGGCCTACATAAGGTCTGAATCTTTAACTATTTAACTAAATCAGTATTGAGTTTGTCTGTATGAAGAAAGTGTTTCAAATAAATATTGTGTAATAAGCTACTCTGTAATCATTTCCTTTAGACATGCTATTCTGAAATAGAAGTCTCTTTATTCCATAATAATTAGTGTGCTGTTGAAGCAAAGAGTTCTGCTTACATTCTTCAGTTCCAGCAAGTACTTGCAATCCTCATGCCTTAATATACAAGAGATGTGAATGGGAAGAAGTGGTTTATTGGTGAAGACCAACAAACATTACAGACATCACTCTGTATTTCCCTGCTAATTGCCTATAAAAGTATCTAAATCATAAAAAATGTGATATTTTGAATTGCTGTGGCCATGTGGAATTGATCATGAAATGAAAAATTACCCTTCTCCATCTCTAGCAGTGAGCCGAAACTGTCTCATTTCTACTTTACATAAAATCATGACTAGGCAGTCAGAGTTAAGGGTGCACATCCATAGCGTATAACAGATTAAACTACTTTTTTAACTATGATATAGCTAAACCACTTCTGAAGCGGTGCATTAGCAAGGTTGCTGTGTCAGGAAGTAAACAATCTATTCCTCCGTCTGTTGCCAACAAGCTCTTACCTCTTCCACAGACTTTCTCAAATCTCAGTGTTTCTATTTAAATAAAAATGTACTTTATGGAATGGTTTGAAATTGATGTAGGAAAGATATCGCCTTAGTCTATACTATAAAAAAATCTCTTGGCTATAAATTAGCCAGATGTCCTCAGAGAAGTATATATTTTTTGTTGTTTCATTTGTAGAAGGAGAAAAGTCTTTCTTAGCCCAGCGTATCTCCACAATTCTGAGATTTCAATGCTACCTTGAAACAGAACAAAAATGGCTATGAGCCTAGCGATAAATTAAGCCAGTTACAGAGCATGGACAATAGGTCAATGATGTCAAAAAGACCTTTGATAATAAAAAATGCAGGAAAGGAGGAAGAAGATGTAGCCACCTAAAATATTTTACAGTCTACCTGTCTCAATAGACATTTATCTCCTCATTGTGATTCCCTGGGAGCCGCATTCACATTACCTCTATTGACAGTTTTCTGTTCTTAATGTCTTTAAGGGATGATTTATGAATGATACAATCATAGAAGTTAGAGAAAGGAAAGAAGAATCAGGAAATGCCCCATCCTTTCTATTTCCACTGTCATTTTATGGAAGTCCTGCCTTTTGTTTAATTTATTTTATTTTTCATTCATAGATGTTAAGGAATAGATTTCCTCAGACAGCTTAAAAACCTGCTGAAATCATTGCATGATGATTTCTAATGCAGAACTGGTATCTAAAACTGGGAGTCCCAGACCCTGTATCAGAGAGAAACATCGTGTATTCAGGGATTGCAACAAAGGTGCATCCTGTTAGCACGGGTGCGCCAAGACCTCATTGTCTTCAAAGTCATAAACAATAATAGTCAAAAAGGCCATTGTGATCTTTTCCAGTGGCATCAGAATTATTCAGAGAAAAGCAGTGATGAAATATAATTGTAGTAAAGATTGAATGAAAAGATTGGGCTTTGAGTAATGAAGTCAGGGAGGAAAAGAGGGGGAGGCATAGCTTAAGCCCCATTCAATGTGTCCTACTAAAAAACAACAGAGCAGCACGATTAATGTGCGCAGCAACCACTTACGATAATAAAAGGAAAGTAAACATGCTTTGGATAAACATTATTCATCTTGACTCTATTGATATCAGTAGGAAAACTGTCATTGTCTTCCATGACTTGCATTTCATCCAAAACACTCTTCCAGGTTTGCAAATGTGCAAAACCCTTAGTCATGCAAAGGATGCTGAATTGGCAGCCTAACTTTCATCCTTTCAAAATTGACAGTCTTACTGAGGGTAGGAGAGAGATAGGGTGAGAAGAAACTGCAAGTAATTTGAGGGGAAGGGGGTAGGTAGAGGCAAATAAGTATAAAAAAAAGGCAGAGAGGAAGATAAATATTTAGTCAAAATTTTGACAATATCCAAAGTGATGGAAAGCTCCTGGTGATAGAAAAAGTGATAGACAGCTTTGTTAATGGAAACATCAAATGTGTCTTCAAATGAGTCATTACTGGAAGCACTGCAAGGCATTACCTACAATATCTGGTGATCATGGATTAAAATCAATGTAACTATGGTGCTTCTTTTATTACATAGGATGGAAAAAAATGTCAAAGCATTCACATCCAAAGCTATGCCAAATTTTATTTTTCCTGTTGACTCATTTCTCAGCTTGCCCCAGCAGGAGCAGGCATTGCCATAGAAGTAGTCATCTTGGCTCTGATTGTGATTGTGAGGAAGGTCGGTTGAAATTTTTGGAAGACATGCATAAAGTTGTGGCAATGTCTTTTCTTGGATTTACAAGTGGAGTGGGTTTAAGTCATCTAAAGGAATGAAAATGTAATCAGATCTTTTCAGAGAACTTTACTAGCTTTCCGTGTTTCTATAATGGCTCATGAAAAATAACTTCTGCATTTGGGCCCTTATTGAAAGCCAGGGACAGGGAGAAAAATGAATGCACCTCATAATTCATAATAATTTTTGGGACAAAGAGATGACTATGGATGCCATCATTCACAAACCAAAGAGGGTTCTGCTGGTGTCCCACTGCCTCTCAACTAGAGATAGGTTATTTGAAAGTGCTAGTTCTATTTTGTGTAAAGCCACTGTTTTGGCACATATTCTTTAATTTTGGATGGATTTTTCCCAGGAAATCTCACTAATCTGGACAAGTTCCCAACATACAATGGCCATCTTTTAAAAAGTTAAAACTGGACTGGAAGAAAAAAGGAGATAACAGAATGGCACGAAAACACCAATTACGATGTAAGTCGTAATTAAAAGGACCCTAGTTATAGCAGCTATGGGGATGAACTGAGAACTTCTGTGCTCCACAAATTTTCCCTGTCATTGCAACTGCTGGTTCAGCTCTTCTGATAGGAGCTCTGGAATACATACAATGTCAAGTTACACTGTACACAACAATATCTCAGTATGCTCAGAGAAAAAGGAATTGCAAAGATGCTAAAACTCCAACCCCGGCCGGTGCTGTATCTATGCTAGCAATCTAATAGTAGTGTTATGATAGAGAATGAAAAAGAATTTAGTTTATATAAACCCCTGGAAAGCTCTGCAATTATGACATTTAGAAGTAATTTTGGAGATAAGTCTGCAAATAACAATTCTGGAACTGGATCCATATACCTATAGGCAATGAGCAGCAGAAACTGCAGGGAGAGGTAGAACTAAACTAGACAAATCTGTTCACAAAAAAATATATTCTCAGCAGCTGCCAAACTTAACTCTTAAGATTAAAAAGAAAAAAAGGAGGGAAGAGGGGAGAGAAGAGAGAGAGGTTAGAAAAAGTCATTAATAGAATAATAAGAAAGGGGTCTGAAAGGGGTAACGACATGATGTTTGCTCCATCCCCTGTAAGTATTCTTCATGCAGTCTTTAGTACTTTGCTGTCACTAGGAAGGCTTTCATTGTGGCTGCCTGAATCTTTCCTGCTGCAGTTCAAGTCCAAGACAAGAAAAATACTTTCCTTTGCAGAAACCTTTTTTTATTTTTAATGTGTGTGAACAGCATTACAGCGTGTTCCTTTTTTTTTTTTTTTTTCTAGTCTCATAAAGATTAAACATACAAATTTTTTTCAATTTTGTCAATTTTTGCTGATGGTTTTACAAGTACATTTTTCCCCACTCAAAAATAATGAAATAATAACAATCTCCCTCTCCCTGTAGTTTGAAAGACCCACACAAATAAAAGGGAGGAATGACTAACTGATTATTCACCAAAAGAAGCAGTTCAACTGACTCATTAAGTGCTATTGAGATGTTGAAATCAGGGGAAAACTCTCTAAAAAAGAAAAAAAATAGAAAAGAAAAAAAATAACAACAAAAACAACCTAAACTTTTACATCATTTAATTATTTCAAGTGGCCTTCAAATTGACTTCCTGGTCTCTCATGCACAGGTCTGAACAGCTGCAGCCCTGCCACCTCCAAGTTCTCTGTATTGCAATCTTGGTCACTGTTAGGCTTGACATAATGAATGGATATGTCCCTCGGTGCTCCTTTGACAGTTCAAGTCAGAAATGTCCAGGGCAACAGTGTGAAATTTTGAACTTAACATTGGAGTATTACCCTGGCACCATATGAATTTTCCAAACCTCCATTTCAGGCATGACACATCTGATTCCAAAACCTGAAGCTGCTTCTTCAAGGTCTGTATTAACCAGCTCAGCCAGCCACTTGGTGATTCCATTTTGAGGAGATTCATTCTCTGATCTTTACACAAATTATTGCACAAATTGGTGCAGTTTATAAGCATTTGACTTAAACGCTGCCACGCACACTTTCCAGTTTTCAGAAATTCCTTCAAAGTGAAAAATCCAGCCTCACCAATGGCTGCAGAGACACTAGCCAAAAAGCTTTCAAGACCTTAGGCTTCTCGTCTCAGGAACACAGTTGGCAGTCTGTTAGCACAGCAGTTAGCTGAGTAACAGCTTCTGGCA